>JANIJG010023063.1:42345-91972 GCA_024611175.1 Megaceryle torquata
TATTATTTATTTATTTAAATTTTGTAGTTTTGTTTTGTTTTAATGTTAGGCTTAGGAAGCATCCTGGTTTTTAGGTTTCAGGAGCCTAAACCTTGGGTATAGACTGTTCTTATAATACTTTTTTAATGAGGTGAATAGTTTGATTTTTTTTCTTTAACATCTGAGAAGCAAAATCAGTTTGTGTTTTGTTTTGGTTTTTTTTTATCTTAAATACTATGGAACAGTGCAGTTGTGTAGAGTTTGGTAGATAGAACTTACTGTTTTCTGCAATTGCAAAAGTTGTCTAACATGCTGTGTTTTCATATAACTATATACCAGATGCTTCTGTCAGACTTTTCTCATCACCATATTGAAATGGCATGTACTCTGCTGGAAACCTGTGGAAGATTCCTCTTTAGATCACCGGAATCTCACTTAAGAACCAGTGTTCTTTTGGTAAGAGAAAACCCATTCTTTTATGGGGGAGGGTGTCATGCACTGAATTAAACCAATTCCTTTTAATTTTCTGGCTTTGTGATGTGGTCTGTCCATAATGATGACTGTGACTAATATCTTAATTGTCAGTTACAATGTTCAAGCACTAGTAAGTGAAAACTTTTCAGAAAGTTTTACCCTAAGTGGAAGATAAAGTTCTTGTTTCTTTATTTAAATCAGAGACAAGTATGGGAGGAAAATGAATTGGTTTTTTTCTGAAATCTTGCCTCCTCTTTGTGGAATTTGGGTGAGCTGGACTGGTGTTACATATTTTCAGGTCCTAGGCTCCTTTGGCACTATCAGCCATTTTTTATAGTCCTGTGGACTTTTGTCATTTTGTTACTTATAACCTGTCCACTGCTGTCTGAGCTTGCACCTCCTGTGAGAATAGCTTTCTGAAAGTATTCTGAAGAACTGCAGTTGACCTATAAATCTGCTCATGACTGAAAAGAAAATGTAAATGAAAAATCCAATTTCTGAAGCAAAAAGCTATTCCTTTTGTACTATAAATAATTTGGAGATAGGGCAAAAAAAGAGGATGAGGTTGAAAGAATATAATGACTGTACCTGAACACACCTGAGATACTATTTGAGGGGAAAAATGGTAGTGAATGGAACCAAAGATGATGAGATACTTCAACTGGAGGTGAAGGCAGTTGTGAAAGGTGGTTTCTGTGCCCTACATAGCAATCTGGGTTCTAAATTTGAAGAAAAATTTTATGAAGGCAGTAGAGGAAGGGGTTTTAGAAATAGAGACTGGTAATTAAGGTAAGAGTAGAAGCAGTATCTCTATGAGTCTTAACTCTTGGTAAAGATTTTAACATAACAAGGGTTAGCTTTGGGTCTTTTTTAGTGTATGAATTTTGTGCCCTGAATAATATGTTTACTAGCTTGAAAGGTAATCCTAAAACTCTGTCCAAGAGACATAGTTAAGCATGGCTGAAGAAGTGCTCAGCTTGTGCTTTTTGTTGCAGTATCTTTTGTATCTTGAAAGGTTTGAATCTTTAAAGGTTTCCCAGATGATGGTTTTTAGTGTTAAATATATTCCTTTCCATTACTGAGTATTCTTCCCCTGAAAGCACAGTTCCATTATCTTTAAAAGACGCTTTACTCATTGCTACCATTTTTTTGTAGTTAATAAAAGTTTTAGAAGTCAGGAAGAATTTAATTACCTTTACCAGAGCTGCATTTTGTAACTGACTGCTTTTAGTTTTACGCACTCTTAAAAGGCTGGTGGTTGGCTGTACTGCTGAAATCTGCTGGGTGAATACTAAACGTGATTTACCTGTGAGCTGGAAGACAAACCAAGCACTGTTTCAGTAACTGAGGCTTAAAGCCTCACAGGGTGTTGGATAAGTAGTCTTTTCTTACACATTGAGGAACCAGGAGAAGATAGAGATGGCAATTAAGTTTAGAATATCTACTGATTTAAGATGTAAAATAGCCTAAATAGATAATTTTTTCTACAACCTTCTTAACAGCATCTTCTAATGTTGCCCTATAGAAACTATAGAGATTAATTCTAATTTAAAATAGTATTACACAAATTGGATCATAGTCTTGTGGTACCAGTTAGTGTGAGTTGTAGATTAATCCCAAAGCAAGGTAATTAGGATCTTGTGATAAAAATCTAAGTAAATGTAAAGCTGATCTTATCAATGACTTAGGGGTAGAATTAAGGCCTATTATCTTCCAAATAATTATTGGTCTTAATCTTTACTGCTGACAATACATTATGTAATAAAATGCCAGACAAGCTGTATGTCTCCTATTAACACCAGTATTGCTTTGTCCTGTTGTGGAAGAAAGGCAGAGTTAAGAATACATTTTAAAAGTAATTAAGGGAAAAGTAATTATTAAGAAGTAAAGTGTTTTATGATTGCCATAAACTTAGTGGTACTAAATGACTTACTCTGTAGAAGAATTTTGGCATTCTGTTTTTGCAGAACTACTGTCATGTTTTGCAAATTACTGAAAGATTCTTTTATCAGGACGTTGTTTATTTCCATTAATCGTTCTTCTTGGCAAGTCTTTCAAATTCTATGTCTTTTATGTAATTTAAAATATTAATGTAAAACTAACTTGGCTTTTGGATCAGTCTGATTAATGGATTATTTGAATTGGTGCTTTGGAAGGAAGATCAGCATTATCTTGATCTATGTTTCTGTAATGTAATCATGTTAAAATATCAAATTCTTGGGTTCACTGTTGTGGTCTTGTTAAAAGAATATTTCTAGTTTTGTTATTAACAGCCTTCTGATGCATTTTTAATCCTTTAACTTAGGCAATTGTGGCAAACTGTCTTTTTAAGCTTTAGGGCAAGATCACTTGTATTTATAAACATACAGAACTTAAGCTACATGGTGGCTCATTTCTCGAGGTTACTTCTTTTATAGATGGAGTGGAAATTGGGACAATGTTTGTACAGACAAGCTATGACAAAGTAATTGTAATCAGAATTAGACCGTTTATTTACCAGAACAATAGTGTGCTTCCAAGAAATTTCATTTTGATTTTGAACTGTTGGAACAGGTAGCAGGGCAGAGCACTGCAGGTAGTGAAGGGAAGGAGGATCTGAACAGTTTCAGAATCTTATTACAGTCTGATTAATTTCAATGTCAGTTACACTAAAATAATTTTTGAATTGGGCTTTTCCTGCCACTTAGCTTTTACTTGGTGACTTCTCACTTTTATTTTTTTCTTTCTCTAAAAAAAATATATTTCTTGCAATCCAGATTGGTGTTATGAGGTTTGGGGGATGAGGGGCTAGAGCAAGACTGCTAACCAAAGGAACATCACCTAATTCTCACCAGATTTTCTTACGCATCTGCAATACCTGCAATGTGCAGGGAGATTTTGTTACCCCCCAAGGGGGTGGGGGGGGGAATGGGACAAAAGAAAAACAAACAAAAACCCAAACAAAACCAAACAGAACAAAAATCAAAACCAACCAACAAACAAAAAACCCCCAAACTCTTCTGTGGTGGGTGGTGGTTTTTTGTTGGTTGTGGGGTTTTTTTGTCGTTGGTTTTTGTTGTGGCGGTGGTGATGTTGGTTTTGTTGGTTTGGGGTTTTTGTTTGTCTTTTTTTTTCTTGATCCCTTTTTACTGAAGGAAGAACAGGAACCTAATCTTCAAATGAGATGCTTTACCTTTCTAATTCTTCAATTTATCCTAGTACAATGAAGATCCAAAGTAGTTAATTAGCTTAAGGTGCATTAGACTGCAGGTCTTGCATTCTTGTTCTGGAATGTCAAGGTTTTTGTCATTGTAGGCAGTGTATTGTTATGGTTTCTCTTTCCTGCCTGTCCATCTGATGATGGCCTTAAATGAAAAAGGATTGAAACACATGCAGTTGCTTAAAATGATTATGGTTTCTAATAGCAATTAAGACTAACTCCATGCACTTAAGAGTTAGAATATGCACTTGGGATTGATTAAAAAAAAAAAAAAAAGACCAATTACAGTGGGTTTGAGACTTGGGGTAGTGCATATTGTCTCTTCTGGGAGGAAAGATTTAAGTTATAACTTATTTACAGTGTCATGTGCAACTTTTTATAACAGGAAATGTACAAATAATGTAGTTTCAGGGTTCTAAAAATTTTATTTGTGAGCCCTTTTGCCATTTTTTTTTTTTCCCTGTTAGGCTTCACTTTGCCCCATTTCATTTTTCAGTTTATAGTGCAACATGATAAATGTCATTAGGGTGTCAAAGATGAATTTTATCCCGATGCACCTAAAAAATGTGAAAAACTTAGAAAGGTAATATTAACATACGTGACAGAGTAAGGTTTTGGAACTTTATACTCCAAGTGTTTTTTCCCCACATAAAACTGTTTACCCAAGCAATCGTTAAAAGTGCTGTGCCTCTGTTAAGCACCTGTAGGTAAACTTGCTACTACTTGACAGAAATTTCCCATTTGGAAAGGAACAGCCTCAGTTAGGGAATCAAAGTGAAAGGGCATTTGTGTTGTGGAAAAGGTTAAAACTGCAATACCTGAGGGTTAGTGTCAGACTGAGACCTTCCCAGCAGTAGATGTGTGGAAAATTATTTGTTGGGTTACTGTGTTTAAACAAAACAACTCTTCCTCATCGAATTAGTAGCTGAAACTCAAGGGACTGTTGGAGTATATTTACATTTCAGTTGAACTGAATCACCGTGTTGTAAAAAAAGAACTCAAACCTTTAAACTGTTCAAGTTTAGCGGGAAGTCCACCAGTGGCATGTAGTCCTTCTTGGGGTTGTTGTGACCCAGGTTCAGGACCTGTCACGTGGCCTTGTTGCACCTCATCCCATTGGCCTTGGACCATCAATCCAGCCTGTCCAGATTGCCATGTAGAGCGTTCCTACCTTCAAACAGTAGTATAGAATGTATTCAGTGAGGAAAATTAGGACAGTCCTGACAACTAAGTACAGTAATTAGTGTTCCTGTAGTAATCTTCAACATGTCTGATTTTTCCTAAGATACTGTTTTATGGCAAGTACTGATTCCTTGCAGTCTGTTCCGCTTGGGTAAACGGTGACAATGGAGCAAGTAATAAGGAAAATGCCCTTGCCTAAACCAGTCAAGACTAATGTGAAACCATCAGTATAAGCCCTCTGGAGTTGCATACAGATGTAACAAGTAGATTGCCACTCTTAAGATGATTCATTCACTGTGCTTGTGTCAAGACATCAATATTCAGCTACTTTGGTTAAATAAAATAATGTTTTGAATAGAGTGGCTAATAATGTTATTAATTATTTATCTAAACAGTAACATTTAGACTTCAAGTAAAACCTTAAGTACTTTTCTGAAACCTTTTTTCACCATGGTTAAACCATTATAAAAATAGGGACTGTAAAGAAAAATGACTTTGGAAATAGCAACCTGGAATCATATATATGCTCTGTACTTTTTTTCTCTCTACCTAGGCTTTTAAGTAATTTTTTTTTTCTGCAGCCTTCCATGTTTTCTTTATCCCAAACATAACCATAAAAGCCTTTGGCTTGAAAAATGTAGTATTTTTAAATGTATTTAAATGTAGTATTATAAACATATTTAACTGAACATTTGCATCTATTTCTAGGAGCAAATGATGAGAAAAAAACAGGCAATGCATCTTGATGCACGCTATGTTACAATGGTAGAGAATGCCTATTACTACTGTAATCCCCCTCCAGCTGAAAAAACTGTGAAGAAGAAACGTCCTCCTTTGCAGGAATATATTCGTAAGCTTCTTTACAAGGATCTCTCCAAGGTCACCACAGAGAAGGTAAATCCTTATGAAAACTTTAATACAGATTTTTACTGGAAGCGGTGTGGTGCTAACTTCTGGAGGGTTTGGGAAGGGTGTTATGCTCCAGTTGTGGACCTGCATTCTCCGCAGCAGTAAGTGCTGAACAAATAGAGAATGAAGTGAGAATCTTTGTGCTAAGTAAATATGTTGTGGTCAGAGTAAGAGGTAAAAGGCTACGGGTAAATACAGACTGTAAGAGCAAGGAAATTATGGAGCAGATTTGGACAGCTTGATTAGTAACTAGAGGAGGGCAGTTGGGTTGCACAGAAAGTTTTCCATAGCTACTGCAGATCTGGGGAGGATGCTTGAAAAAGAATATGAGGTTGCTTGCAGGTGCTTACAGGGATTTTATTCCGATTGTGACAAGCAGGAGGTGACAGTGAGTAGAATCATAGAGTATCTTGCTATTTTTGTCTGCTAAAATATTAAGCTTGTCTACAAATTTGGTTTAGGTTCTGAGACAGATGCGCAAGCTGCCTTGGCAGGATGCGGAAGTAAAAGACTATGTTATATGCTGTATGATCAACATCTGGAATGTGAAATATAATAGTATTCACTGCGTAGCCAACCTCTTAGCTGGGTTGGTCCTTTACCAGGAAGATGTTGGAATTCATGTTGTGGATGGAGTGCTAGAGGATATTCGACTAGGAATGGAGGTAAACAACCAACTTTCTTATTAAGCTATGCTCGTCTGTTTCTGTTGAAAGGAAAACAGTAAAATAATCTCGCTTAAAGAGAGGAATGTTTAGGTTTTGGATTTGTCTGATGGCTCTCTACCTTGGTTGCTTGCTTTATGTAGTTTAATTAAAATTAAAAGCAACACCCCCCAAAAAAAGAAAACAAGAAAAGAAACTGCAAAGAGTATTAGGACAGTTGGTTTGCACCCCGGTATCATAGTGGGCATACAGTTTGTTATGTCAGAGAGCAGTCAGATTCGCACACCTTCAGGTAACTTTGGAGACTAGT
Source organism: Megaceryle torquata (assembly GCA_024611175.1). NCBI lineage: Eukaryota > Metazoa > Chordata > Aves > Coraciiformes > Cerylidae > Megaceryle > Megaceryle torquata. The sequence goes on from JANIJG010023063.1 coordinate 49,064, forward strand.
CCATATTTTGATAAATGTTATAATTGCAAGAATTCTCTGGGCAATGAAAAATCATAGAATGAAGATACAGTGTGTGCTGTATGTACTTGTACTTCATAATAACTGCTAGTTGATCAGCTTTCATAACTATTTATTGTTTAATTTTGTGTAATGTATGTAGCTGTAAATAACCATCTTTTATGATAACAAATTCTATCCATTTTTATACTGCTTTTTTTTTCTTAAAAAAAAAAAAATTCCCCAAACCTTTTACAAAGACTCTATTGTGCCTGCATGCTAAAGTGCATTTATTTGTTGTTGTTTTTTTGGTACAGGTTAACCAGCCAAAATTTAACCAACGGCGGATCAGCAGTGCCAAGTTTCTGGGGGAGCTTTACAATTATCGAATGGTGGAATCAGCTGTAATATTTCGAACTCTGTATTCTTTCACATCATTTGGTGTGAACCCTGATGGTAGTCCTAGTCCACTGGACCCTCCAGAGCATCTGTTCAGAATCAGACTAGTTTGTACTATTCTTGATACCTGCGGGCAGTATTTTGACAGAGGATCCAGCAAACGAAAACTCGACTGCTTCCTTGTTTATTTTCAGGTATTATAAACTAAGCTTTATATCGTTGAGTAAGTAAAGTAGCTTTAAGAAGCTAATGTAAATCAGTCTGTTACATATTTCTCTCATTGGTCTCTAGCACTATAATTTATAGAATCCTGTCTGTTTGATAGCAGTTTTATTTTGAAGTGACGTGTACATTCTGTTATGTGTAGATGTTACTGTTCCACAGTGTTGAAGAATGCTGAGTTTGACTCACTGAGGGGTTTAGGTTCCCCCCATTCAGGGAGGTCTCAACAAGTGGAAAAATGGGTTGATAGAAACCTTATGAATTCCAGCCAAGGTAAGTATCAAGTCTTCCAGTTGAGATGGAATGGCTCCATGCAGCAATACCACCATGGCACTGGCTACCTAGAAAGCAGCTTTGCAGGCTTACCGGGACTCCTGGGCTGTGTGAACATGGCATTAATTCTTCACTAGTAGGGTGATGAAGGCCAACACCAGACCGTGTTGCGTTGGCAAGGCTGTATCCAGCGCACTGAGGAAAGTGAATTTTTATTCACAGTGACAGGATGAGAAGTAATGGTTACAAGTTGCAGCAAGGATAGTTCTGACTCAGTAGATGTAATGGAGGGAGTAAAAGATTTTATAACGGGAGTGATTAAACACTGCAGAGAGTTCCTCAGAAAATGGAGTATTCCGGTCCATGGAGTTCATGCTAAAACTCTTTTGGCTTAATGTCTTTCTGCATCTCTCTTTATAAAACAAGGATATTAAAAAATAAAAATTAAGCTTATTTCAGACCTTCAGAATGCGTATCCTTTGTATGAGATGCACAGTGGTATTTTCAAGTACAGTATGGTCCCATATTTAAAGGCAAAATAAAATATTCAGAGAAGTTGCCATATTTTTGTTAAGCCTTGTTTCAGCAAGTGTTCCTTTTGACCATGTCACCTTTTAAGTAAGGGTTTTGGTATCCTTACTTCATTTTTCAGATGCAATTTTTTGCAACAACTTTATTTTAAGATTTAACTGCTAGATTCATTTCAGATCAAGATCAGCATTTATCCCTTTACCATTGTCTTGGATGAACTGTGCACTAATTGGTTATAAAGCAAACTGGCTAAGTCACTTCATGCTATCTTCAGTCTTAAAACTTTTTGTGATGTTTCTCTCTTCTCCCCATCATATGCCCTTGGGGGAATTAATTTTGTTGACAATATATGGAGGAAGGAATTGTAAGCTGGCGAGTCGTGAAGTGCTCATTTCTCACAGAATTAATCCACCCTTAGAAGGTGCTTTCTTTTCAGTGCTTTTTTTTTTTGCTCGTTCTTTATACTTCTAATGGTTGTTAGGATGAAAGAAGCATTTTCTTAATGTTTGTGATATCCGGGGTTAGCAGGTAGTGATTAGGGATATCAAAATATCTAACAGTTGCATGAAATAAAGTAGTAATGTGACATCTTTTGTGTTCTCTACTGCACAAACATGGCTAGCTGTTACAAACTTCATAAGCTAAATAGTTTAGAAATGCCAGTGTGCATATAATTTATTTGAGTATCTTGTATTCCAGCGGTATGTTTGGTGGAAAAAAAGTCTGGATGTTTGGACAAAAGACCACCCATTTCCTATAGACATTGACTATATGATCAGTGATACACTGGAACTGCTGAGACCAAAGATAAAGCTCTGCAATTCTCTGGAAGAAGCTATCAGGCAGGTGCAAGATTTGGAACGAGAGTTCTTAATAAAATTAGGTAAGAAAATGTGCAAGGGAAATGAGGTCTCTTTGACAATCCTTATGTTTCCTAAAAATACCTTCTGTAAGATTGATAGGTAACTATTGTTATTCTCACAGTACTATCTGTTTATTCTCATTATAGAAATACTTTAACTTTGTATTTTTCTGATCACCACAGAGATCATGTAGAATCTCCATAACTCTAGAGTGAGTGAGTGTTTAAAAAGGTCAATAGGAATTCTATTAATATAGTAGTATTTGGAGAGAGAGGGAGTGTGTGTGTGTGTGTGTGTGTATTAGCATATGGAGTAATATGGTGCCAGTAATGAGGGGAAAAACTATGAAGCTTTTGTATTTATCAGTTCTTACTAATTATTGGATGCTACTGTGCTCATTTGTCATTAAATGGAGTTGTTTTCTGGTCTTCCATTTTTACTTGAAGACAAGCTTGTTCATGGAAAGCTTTTATATGTAAATTTTACACTTCATAAGTGTTAATTAGAGCCTTAATAGTACTTCATCTAGTTGGACAAGTTCAGTTTTTAAGAAAAATCCTTTAATCCAGTGGGATGAGTATGTGTAATTGCCACGTAAAACATTGCAACTTCTGTTTTAGGAGGAATTTGGTGTTTTCAGTATATGGCTCACTTAATTAACATGCCTTAAAATTACCTATAGAGCAATTGAAATGCAGATAAAAATCCTGTGGTATGATTTCACTAGCTTTTATGCTTCCAAAATGATAACCAAGAAGTAATTTACAACTAGTTACATAAACTGTAATATTCTTTTGAAAGATACTCAGCAATCCTACAAATTGTAACAGCTTCTGTTCTCGAATTGCTGCTGCTGGCAGTTGGATTCAATGTAGTTAAGGGGGGGAAATAATGTGGTCACCGAATAGGGCCAGGTGTTGAAGAACACTTTGTTTATTTTGGCACGAGCAAAGGCAATCAACAGTACAGCCTTTACTGTAGGGGGTTGTGTGTTGTCTTCCTCCCCTGCAAACGTGTTGTTTTTCTTGATACTGATATTACTCGCTATTAAAAACCTGCACAGGGTGGGATAGTTCCTGGTGCTCCTGTTCAGACTGTTTGAAGGTGGTCTTGGAAAGGTTGTCATCTGCCTTTGTGATCTTTGAAGGTTGTGATGATAGGTGCAAGCACATGTGAAGGAAATGAGTTTTTTACTACTTTAACAAAAGCTCTAGTAAAGCTGCGGTTCTTGATCATGTGGTTCCTCAGCCCATGGACAGTAATGGTGGGAAGCTATTGTTTCTTAAAGACTGGTTCCTGTGCTGCTCTGGTGGTTATATACTGGTGAGAATATAGTGATTCAAAGGAAACTTTTCCATAATTATGGAGCAATATGTATTTTGAAGAGCGCAGTGTTTATAAGTCGTATGGGAAAAATGCTTTGAAACCTCTGGAGTATGAAGGAAGAAGTGCATGTGTGTGTGTTCACACTGAACAGAAATTCTCAATAACTGCCATACAACCATTTATATGTGTATATATAATGTACACACCCTATTCATTTTGAGTTTTGTTTAAGCTTGGCTCTAAGAATTCACCTCCTCCTAAAGCTGATCTCTGATCTTAGTCAGCTTTTTGTAGAGACCTGCCTGTGTGCATCTGCATATTGTATCTCTTAAAGGCATCTGGAGATGGAGGGGGAAAAGAAATAAATTTTTAAAAAATCTGGTATACCCCAAACCACTTGAGATTCTGCTTAAGAATTGCACACTATTGCATCTCCTCTTTGGCAGAGATCAAACAAGGAGTGCCATGAGCACTGATGTGTTCATTGGCCAGCCAAAAAACGTAACAGCTTGACCCTAAGTGTGGCTGGTATAATGTCAAAATACGATTGCCACAGGGCATAGTAGCTGAATTGATGCCTTAGTAAAATCTGTGGGAAATCACTGCCGTAGATGAGCTGTGTTGCAGAAAGCTCATAGCAGCATTGCTTCCTGGTAGCTCAAACCATGATCCGATGGAGGATTAAATGACTTTGTAAACTAATGAAAAAAGAAAACAATTACAAGAATGTATGAGAACAATAGTTTATGCTGGAAGCTTGTTCTTTTTTGCATTGGATGGCTTAATTTCTGCAATAGCTGTTCTCTAAAACCAGATCTTTATTTTTTCCTGAATTGGAGCTGTGCTCATTCCTTAAATATTTTTTTCTGAAAACAATTCTGATTGAAATCTGCATCTAAGACAAAATTGGACACCGAAGCATGGAAAGAAGCAAAACCTGACATTTCACTACTGAGGGAGTAGTCCAGATAAGGGTATTACATTGAAGGATACCTTACTGAAAGAAAGCAGAGGTTTAGGAAGCTACTCTTGCTACCTTACATGGAGAGTAAACTAAAATGCCTTGAGGGACAGAGGTGGGGAGCAGGTGAGTACAGAAGGCTGCAAGAATAAATAAAACACAGTGAAAGAGCTGCCAGCCCTGTCTGGGAGCAGGGTGAGCACACTAGATAATACTTCAGGAAGAGACTCTGATTTCCTAGACTAGATAGGGACCTACATCCTCAAAGGTTCAAGTGCAGCTTCAGCATTAAAAAAAGAGTCAGAAAGGTTTATTACAGGCTGAGAAAATAGTTGTTTCAAAACTTAATTGACAGCAGTGTGAAGTACTGGAGCTGGGACTGCAGTGACTTAATGTCTTCTGGGTTCTGCTGGCTTTGTAGAGCATCTGTAATTGAGTGCTCATGTTGCAGTGAATATCTCAGTAAGGTTGCACATTTAGTTTGAGGCTATTTTGAAGCAGTTTGCACAGTGCAGCTTCTCGATTACTGTTCCATGGGAAGCTTTAAAACATTCTCCATAGTGTTTTCCTCCTTATTCTGGCAAGGAAATTATCACCCTTTATGAGTAAGGTAACTATAAAGAGAATGTTTCATTAAGAAGTTGAGTATTATGAGCCATTGAAAATGGTAGTGGTCAGAAGCAATGAACTTTTGAAGTGATCTTCCACAGAGAACTTGAGTGCTTATATGTGTTCTAGTTCTGTTCTAGTTCCTTGTTCTAATTCGTTCTCTCTTTCCAAATTTCAGGAATTGTGAATGACAAAGACTCCAAAGATTCCATTACAGAAGGAGAGAATCTGGAAGAAGATGAAGAGGAGGAGGAAGGTGGAGCAGAGACAGAGGAACAATCTGGAAATGAAAGTGAAGTAAATGAGCCAGAAGAAGAGGTGAACTTAATAATTTACCTTGCCTGTCATAGAAAGAACAAGTAATCAATATTTAGATTACTTGCTACTTTCTGAAGCCCTTCTGTGTCACAGGGTTAGCGAGTGAGATGTGGGTGTGCATAACCCAGTCAGTACTCTGAGGATTTTTCCACCCTGCTTTGGTATATATGGAAAGCTGAATACAAAGTGTCTGAGACTTAGTCCAGAGAAATTACGGCAGAAAGTTGAACCTGACAACTTTGCTGAAGAGTGTGTGCTGCTTCTCCGCAAAAAGATGCCTTTGGTTTTTTTGATGCGAGAACACTTTCAGATAGTTTCCTTTTATCTGTAGCAGAAGCAAGTGTATTGACTAGATGTCAAAGCAGTCATGTAGGAAAAATACCAGGTGTTCAGAGTATGCCTCTATTATGCATAAATAAGAGATTTATGGAGCATAACAACCTTCCTTGTTTACTGTGCCAATAAGATTTAGAATTAAAAAAAAACGGAGCCAATAAAAAAAAAGTGTACACAGAAATTCTACCTTGTCACTATGATACAGCAAAGTTGACATGATAATGGTAGTGTTATGAGAAAATGAGTTCATCAGGGAAAAAGGAAATACTTTTTCTCCTTATGCCTCGGTTGGTTTATTAGTAAGCTTTCTTTCAGTCTGTGTGTCTCAGCATTAAAGTTCCTGAAGTTTGTCTGGATTTGTGCCTTTACCTACAAATTAATAATATCATTAGATTCATAAACGGTTGTGGGGTGGGCAGGGGACCTCTGGAGATCTCCTTGTCCAACCTCCCTTACTTAAAGCAAGGTCACCTACAGCAGGTTGCCTGAGGCAGTGTCTAGTCAGGTTTTGAATATCTCCAAGGATGGAGGCTCTACTGCTGTTCTGGGCAGTCTCTTCCAGTGTTTAAACACTATCACAGTAAAAAAGGATTTTTTTTTTTTCTTATGTGTTAATGAATTTTTTTTCAACTTGTGTCCATTGCCTCTGGGTCTGTTACTAGGCACTACTGAGAAGACTCTGACTCCCTCTTCTTTGCTTCCTTTCTTCAGATATTATAGACAATGACACATCTCCCCTCAGCCTGAGCTTTCTGTTCTCCAGACTAAACAATGCCACCTCTCTCAACCTCTCCTCCTATGACAGACACTCCAATCCCTTAATCACCTTCACAGCCTATTGCTCCATTATGTCCATATCTGTCTTGTACTGGGGAACCCAGAGCCAGGTGCTGCCCTCCAGATGTGTTTTGCTAGTGCTGAGCAGGCAGGATCACCACATTTGACCCGTCACAACACTTTTTGCTAATGAAATCCAGGATGCAGTCAACTGCCTTTGCTGCAAGGGTGCATGGCTGGTTCTTGGTGAGTTTGTCCACCAGGACCCCGGGTCCTTCTCTGCCAAGCTGCTTTCCAGACGGGCAGCCTCCAGCCTGTACTGGTGAATGGAGTCATTGCTTCTCAGATGCAGGACTTTGCCTTTCCTTTTGCTGGACTTCTTGAGTTGTTGTCAATCCATTCCTCCAGCTTGTGAAGTTCCCTCTGAGTGCCAGGACAACCATCTGGTGTAGCAGCCACTACTCCCAGTTTTCTGCTGTATGTTTGTGAAAATGTCAGATAAAGCTGAGTGAGTTCAGATCAAAACATTAAATATGAAACATAAACAAGTTTACTAAGAAAGACTGAACCCAACTAAACAGCTTTGGATGGGGAGAGAGTAGGAAAAGTGCAGGAAATGTATTTGAGGAAGATGATGCAAGTGGTCAGAAGTTATTAATTGAATATTTCAGGAAGGTTCTGACAATGAGGAAGAAGAAGGTGAAGAGGAGGAGGAAGAAAACACAGATTACCTTACAGACTCCAATAAGGAAAATGAAACCGATGAGGAGAATACAGTAAGTGCTGTAGCTTTAGATAAGCAAGTTGACTTCTGCACCTTCGAGGTGTGTTTTATTTAATTTTTGTTCTGATGCTGCTCATAACCTATCTGGGAAAACATGGCAAGAACAGTCCCTGCTACTCTTTCAAATAAGTTTTAGAACCTATTTATATATTTGCAAACTTTCATTGTTACCTTCTGTAAATATTTCTACTGTCAACTTTGCTACAACATGTTTTCACAGGACTGTGCACTTTCACAGGTAGCTAGACTGGAAAAGATTGCGTAAATGATGGGTTTGCAATGACAGCAATGGTAGCAAACTGGTATGATACATCAAGGTAAACTAGTTACGCTCCACTTGATTTCAAAACTGAAAAGGACAGCAACCAAGAGGTGCAAAATTCCTAAAATACAAATTTGGGATTGGCAGATTATAACATCTGTAGCAAAAATGCCCATCTGGTTGACCCTGAATTGCAGTTACGTAGTAAGGAAAGTAATGATTGCTTTAGAACAATGTGTTGAGGTACTTACTTCAGACATTTTTGTTGTCATGCTGTGCTTTCCAAATGCTGAAGGATAGTATTTGTCTTGAAAAGACCATCTAACTGTATGGATCTAATGGAAAAAATAGTTAAATTAGTTGTGGTAGGGGTAGAGACTTTTCTCTGTATTGCTGCCATATCTAGAATGTGTACATACACACCTCTACATGGACGTTAGTATGTCAGCATGAGTAGCCAGCTTTCATAGTCATTGAGGCAATAAATGTCAGGAAATATTTCTTCCAATAAAAGAAATCAGGCTGAAAACCTTTTTCTTTAACATTTCTTTTTTAAAGCTTTTTATTTTGTATGATATGGAAGCAATAAGGGTACTTTTCCACTTCTGGACTGAATATTAATATTTCTGAAACTAATGTAAGGTTTTATGGTTTTGGTTTTGCTTTTGTTTGGGGTTTTTTCCCCCCTCATTGCAATAGGAAGTAATGATTAAAGGAGGAGGACTTAAGCATGTCCCTTGTGCAGAAGATGAGGACTTCATTCAGGCTTTGGATAAAATGATGCTAGAAAATCTTCAGGTACAAATATTTATTTTATTTTTTTAAATTTTAATTAATTAATTTTCTCTCTACAGCAGATTATATTATTTGATTTATATTTTTTAATGAGTGATTAACGCTTAACTCACCATACTACACATGGATTATTTGTTAATTCCTTTAAAATTTGAGGTATTCTGTCCCTCATAACTTTCTTCTTCACAACCAAGAAAACCCAAGGAAAATAAAGCCTAATACATTTATATATTATAGATTTATATATTATATTCCTCTGTTTTCCTCTAAGGTTAAACCTTTTCTCACTCAGGAAAATATGAATGTTGCTAGACTGCCTGGCATTATTAGCATCTGATCATTTATTAAATTTACTTTTTTTTAATAGCAACGGAGTGGTGAATCTGTTAAAGTACATCAGTTGGATGTTGCTATTCCTCTGCATCTCAAAAGTCAGCTCAAGAAGGGTCCCCCACTTGGAGCTGGGGAAGGAGAGTCAGAGGCTGGAGACACAATGCCATTTGTCATGTTAACACGAAAAGGCAACAAACAACAGGTAAGTGTTTACGTAGAGTATAGGTGGTATTTAAATAAATAATTTTTTTTTTTTTTAAATCCACACTTTGTGATTTTTTTTTTTTGAAATCACAGATTTTTTTATTTCTTTGTCTTTTCCTCAGAGTGGAACACAGACAACATTTTTTTTAAGAATAGAAAGTAACACATGTAGTTTCTTGGTTGTTAACAGAAATCCCATAGGAAAATTCTGTGGTTAAATAATACCATTACTAATTACATTTGGTGATTACACAAGTAAGACATTGGTGTGTCCTACATGTATTTTAAATACATGTAATTTACAGAAGATGAACAGATGTGGTTGGCGGACTGCCACTGAATGTTGTAAGGAGAGAAGAGGAAAAAGAAAAAAGAAACCAAACAAAAATAACACTATTCCAGGATTTTCAAGATTCTACAGATTTTTCTGAAGACACTTTCAAGTTCAATATATATGGTGTTTGCTAAATTCCATTTCCTAACTGCCACTTGGCAAAATTTGTTCAACTTGCAAAAAACATTATTAGTTCTGAAGACATCTTTAGGGACTATCCCAGAACACACTGAGTGAATCTCTCAGAGAAACTTAAGTGGAAATCATGCTGATAAAAAAAATAAACCCCTTGTTTCATGCAGCCAAGTTACGTATTTGTCTTGGCCCTTCTCCAGTATATGTTTGAATTTTCCTAGATCCACAAATGCACAGTAAACATATCAATAGCTAACACATTCCACATGCATTTCTCATCACGGTTTAGGTCTTTTAAAGAAACCTTTTCATTTCAGTTAGATAAATTCAGTGATGAAAGCAAATGACCAAGTCTATATGGAAAGCAAAACCAAGGGCTTATTTCATTCCATGCTTCTGTACCTTTCAAGTATTTAGATCCGTGTCATTACTTTGTTTTGACTTGTTACCTGAATTGACAGTAGTCTTAACAGTTGAGGTATATAAACCTGAAGTTGAGTCTTTCTCTTCCTTCCTACGAAAGACACTTCAAAAATCCACGTAGAAATTGAGAAGGTCTCTTCTCATAAAACACTTGAACCAGTGAATGTGTGCTGTGCTCACTAAGTGCCTTGAAAGTGTAAGTGGCAATACCTACTTGAGTGGGCACATACCTCCTTTTATTTAGTAGTGATGATGTACTTGATTTCCTTACTACATTTGTTTGGCTGTTCTGTTTTCCTGGAATTCAACTTTTGTACACAGAGTTTTATGGAAACTTTGAGTAGGAAATTTTAACTTGTCATTGGGCTGAGAAGGGATTTAAGAGAACCCTGTTTAAGGAAGAAAAGAAAAAAAAAAAAAGTGTTTAGCTTTTTTCACGATCATTTACTGGGAGTATCAGTAGCTACCAAGAATTTTAGGATCTTCATATTCTGTGTGAGGGGAAAATATTGCCAACATGTGGCTTGCAAAGAAAGCAGAACTTGTTCGGGAGTTTTCCCTGCTCCTCCCCCAGTATTTGGTTTTTGGGAGTAGGCTCTTCCTGCCAAAACTCCTCTGTGTTTCTAGAAATGTAGAAAACAGTTGCTTTATAGACTACTTCAGTTCTTGAGTCAATGAAAGGCTTCTTTGTCCATAGTTCTGTATTCAGAAAAAATGTGTCTTGGTTTTAATAGAAAAATAAGCAGGAAAGAAGAGGTGGAGTTGAAAAGAGAATAATTATTCCTTCTTACAGTGCTTTATTTTAAATCTGCATGAGCAGGTTGAAGTGATGGATGCATACTTTACTGTTAAGTCACAGCTGTAAACTTTCAGCTTTTTAAAAACAGTCAGGAGGAGTTTGCAGACAGCCTGGAAGGCTGGAACTTCTCATCTGCACAGCCACTGGCATGATCAGCATCACCGCCTCACTGTGACGTCAACCGAAGTGCTTGTTGTGTTAGCCATTGGTTTGCGTTCTTTTGTCAACAGTGCTGCTGAAACTAGGAATTTTCATTGTAAGAAAGTACTTACTGAAGAAAATGAGATGTGCTGTGCTTCCTTCTGGGGATTGATAGTTGAGTTCCAGTGACCAAATACTTGGTTCACAAGCCAGTGTTCAGCCAGATTTTAGCAGTGTTCAGGAATAGTCTTGTGAAGAAACACAAGAATAACTGACTGTGATTTGCCAGCAGCACACAACCTGAACTAACAGTCATTGTAGGCTGATTCTACCAAGCACACTATATCTTATCTTTTTTTTGTCACACTGAGTTAAAACCAGGCAGTAGTAAGGATACTGGGTAGACCAGTGTATTGCAATAGCTGACTGGGTTTTTCGCCCATCAGCTGTAGCAAAGCAGTTCTATGACAAAGCTTATGGAACTGGCGGCAGTAGAACTGAACGTGGTTGTTGGAAATTAGATTATGGCATTATGATTTATCCACAAGTCATGAGAAAGCAAAGGGAAGTAAAGAAATAATGCTCTCTTAGGAGATCAGAGGTTTATTACGATTTGATGTTCTTGGAACTGTCCAAGGAGTTTTATGCCAGCCAGGTGTAAACTAAGGTGAGATTTAGACAATAAAAATAAAGTCACGTAGTGTCAAGAAATTTTGTCTAATACCCAAGACAAGAGATTTCTTTTCATTTGAATGATTTTTATCAAGGTTCCGTAGACGAACAATAATAACCATGGAATGGGCAAATCTGTCCTGGAATGGGAAGTTCTTTTATCTCGGTGATATTTTTACATAATCTGTAATGTAGTCTTCTGAAAGATCACTTGTGATCTTTTGTCAGTTTGCTGTCTTCCAAGTGAAGTCCTTAGGTTCTGGCCCCATCTCACAGATTTTAAGAGAGGTTTTTTGATCCTCCTCTCACTATGCGCAAATGGGAAATGTTCCATTTGCTCAGTAATCATTGTATCCTTTAGTAATTGTCATCAGTGATTTGATTACAGATGGTAAATGCCTGGTTGCCTCGAGATAGGGGCACAGTGATATTGTTAATTACCAATTTGGAATGGGTTTTTTTGTACCTATTTCTTTCATTTACATCCTTCCATATTTCTTTAAGCATCCTGTCTGAAAACACCAATCTCGTTAAGCTGATAAATCCACAGAACAGGTAGAATGTAAAGGACATATTAAGATGGATGAGGAACTTAATGGTGAAGATAAGGAATTATTTTTATCTTAAACTGTAGCTAATGGGTTAGTTATTTGTTTAGCTCGTATAAAGCTCATTTGGCAATATCTGGGAGCATGCATGTACTGCTCAGCAGTAAGTAATTTAAAACTTATTTTTTCTCTTGGAATTTCAAGAATCTTTTTTTTATCCCTGCACACCTTAGTAATGAACTTATGTTTACTATAATATGCTATTAACATTCTCCTCCCCACCCCCCACCCCCCCCTCCAATTTTTTTTTTGTCTGATTTGTCTCCTCTAAAAAATCTTGTAGGTGATAGCATTTCACCGTACACAGCTTTTCCTCAACTCCTTGCAGGAGTCTGTCTTAACTGTTTCAACCACAGTTGATTTTCAAATGCTGCATCTGAGCACTTGATGTCTTCTCACACTCATCATTCATCTGCTGCTAGTGGGGCACTACTATCTAATACATACCATCAGGTTTCTTAGTAGTTTCTGCATTAAATACTAACAATACACACCAAAGGCTTTGCTTTTGCTATGTACCCTCTCAGCAGAGGTTTTGATAGTGCATCTTTGTCTGCAGCTTTTGACAGTGAAGTAGAAAAGAACACTTAAAATTTGCTCTGCTTCTATTTCTGTGGCGTTATATCTCAGAGGAAAAGTACAAACAGCAGAATTCAGAGTAGTTCATGGAATATTGAGAGTGATTATCCTAAAGTACATTACTTATAGCACAGAAATATTTCTTTCCAATGGATGTGCAGCTGAAGGAGAAAGAAGATTTTCTAAACATGTTCACAAACTTTAGCATTAAGGGATTTATGAAAACTGTTGTTTCAGATGAGGACAGATTAGGAATAATTTCTCTATTTTGCAACAATTGAAAAAAAAAATCTTCTGTGGAAATAACAACTTGGACTTTCTAAGTCTGAGGAAAAAGAAAGCGTCTTCCTTATGCTTCTGAAAATCTCAGCTGTATTTTTCAGAGAGGGTATTTCTGTAGGACTGGTACCAAGCTTACCTTTGATGTAACTTATGGCAGATCAGACAACGTGTTGAATATCTAGTGTGGATGTTTCAGTCTGGGGCAGGAGGAAATGATTACGTTTGACACCACAGTTTTCTCCAGACTAATATGAAGGACTGTGGAGCTAGAATCACTTATAAAAGCAAAAGTACTGGCCAAGGAATGTTGGGGAATATTTGAAATACTTGGAACATTTCTCCCCTGTTACCTCAAGGGATAGTAGTAGAAATTCTGCTCAGGGGCTTCACCTCTTTGGAAGGTAGAGAACTTTGGAGGGAAATGCAGCTTTCTGAGCCAGCTGTGGTGCTTTTATCTCGAGACCACTGTAATTCACTGTGAGGGTATTGGCCTGTATGAAAATAAGAAATAAGAGCATATAGTTCTGTGTTCCTGGTGAAAGGGAGTCCATTTCCTTCCCCTAAATACTGTATCTAGTAGTCTTTTGCCTTAGGAGTACATCAGCCTTATTTCCTTTTTGTATGTTCTTCATGTTTTTAGGAGGCTGTTTGCTCAGGCTTCCTTATGGGAGAGTTTAAAAACCAAACCAAAACCAACAGACAACACAATTTCCAGTAGAAGCTTCTGTAGCAATTATTTCATCACAATAACATAGAAATAACCATAACCTCTCTGTATTTTAGGTCATTTTGTGGTTTTGGTGTGGGGTTTTTTATTTCTTTTAAATTTTGGTTGATTGCTTGCTTGCTTTTTTTTTTTTTGCTTGCCTTTTTTTTTTTTTTTTTCCTGAGATGGGAACTTAAGAATTTATTTTCATTTGCAGTTTAAGATCCTTAATGTACCGATGTCTTCCCAACTTGCTGCAAATCACTGGAACCAGCAGCAAGCTGAACAGGAGGAGAGAATGAGGATGAAAAAGCTCACTTTGGATATCAATGAACGGCAAGAACAAGAGGACTACCAGGGTAAGAAACTAACAAAGTATTTAATTTTTCTTTTCAGAGGAACTTTCTTGGATCTATAGAAAACATTATTTATAAGTAGCAGTTCAAGTTCTGAATACTGATTTGCAGTAGCTTATGGAAAACCTGTATTTTAGTTTGTCATACGTTATTTACTCCCTGGTCTCTGTGCTTGAAGTTTTTCTAGCTCTTCAATCAAAGGGAGTTTTCAAATGGGCCTCAAATCTCAGCATTTCCATTTGTTTTGTGTAAGGACAAGAACTGAGATTATTTCCTTAAAAATAAGATAACACAAAATTAACCTGTGAGGTTGTGTTTATTACTGTAAAACAATTGAGCTGGATACAAGAGGAATTAATTCTGTGCAACTTAAACTCTGCTTTTTAGATATTAATAGGCATTTTAGTTATTAACAGTAGGTTTGATGAAGATTCTATATGCCAAGACTTGCAAATACAGAGTTTGCTTTCACCTGAATAATAAGACCTGTCACCTCAGCTTCATAAAGGTTCTAAGAGTGCTACAAATCTCTGGCATAAGGATATAGTAACAGAATAAGGTTTCATACAAACTACATGATTAAATTTATTTTCAAAAGGTATATAAGTCAGGCATTTTGGAACCTGGACAGATTGAAGCAAACTGTTAATAGAACAGATCATATGGCCCCCAAATTGATGCAGTTGAAGTGTTTGGTGGTTGTGAGGTTTTGTTTTGAGGTTTTTACTCTTATATTCAATTTTCCTTGGTTTACTCAAATAGTAAACAAAGCCAGACCAATAAAACTGATGGTATTCAGTTCTTATGTTGGTATTTCCATTTAACATCTCCACAGTTCTTGCTCTTGTTTTGTTGTAAAGATGTTGCAGTCTGGTTGTAATCACAGTATAAGTAGTTAATTAGCAGGAAATCTTATTTAAGGTATTTAGTGAAAGGTCATTGTTCATCAAGAAATGGGAAATTTAAGTTGAAGCAGCTCTAATTCTAAAACCTCTATGGAATCTAACACCCCTTTCAGAACTTCCATATTAAACTTGTAGTCATAAAAAGGAGTGTTTTTCCAAAGTGAGTGTCTAGAGAGCTCTGAAATGGTAACACAATACACAATAGACTCTTAGTACCAAAGAGCATCGAATCGCTTTGAGACACTCCCCTCTTATAAAGGCCATTTGTGAGAAAGGAAGAGAAACAGTAGACTCCAGAAGCAGACATTGAAGTGGTTTTCTCAAGCTTTTGTGGGGTTTTGATCGGTAATGATATTTCTGATACTTGTACTGTTCAGAGCACTTGGGGTTTTATGCTTTGTCTTATGGTCTGGTTGGTATCTTTAAATCAGTCTGTTTAATCGGGGGGTTTATCATCAGCAATTGCCCTTCTTATCCAAAAAGGGATCACGTGGGTTTTTAATTATTGTGTCCTAAAGAAACCAATCAGGTGACTGATACCAATTGATACCCAGTAATTGGCAATATTTTTTTTTACTTTCTCTTATATTTTTCTAGGTGCTGTGTATAAAGCATTAAAATCAGAGGAAAATCAGTGCAGAAGAAATAGATTCTTTTTTTTTTCCCCATAATTGACATCCATTTTAAAAAGAGCAGTTGATTCTTTTTTATTAACCTGAGTGATATATGCAGTAAAACCAAACTAAAAAGGACCTTTTAATCAGGTTAAATTAAACAGGCCAGGTTACATTCTTCATTGGAACTATTTTTTATTTAGATTTGTGCAGTTGATTGTTACTTTTGAAGAGCCAGCTTGCCTGTAACAAGTTGGTACGTACTCACTGAAGAGTGAGTTGGTTTGAAATTTCTGTTTCAAGCTTTGAAGTTGCCAGGGAAGGAAGAAGTCTCAATTTCTGGAAGAGTGCCTCAGGGTTGTCCTAATATTTGCACATATGTTTGTGGGTTGTTTTTTTTTTTTTCATTTGCACAGATGAAAATTCACCAGTGTACTTCAAAGTAGTATCAGATAATTTTGTGTATTATTAGTGTTGTTACAAACATTTTTAATCTAAAGAAATACTAGGGACTGAGTGAGTCTAATTTAGTATTTTTTCTGTGTAGATTTTTTCTTCACTAAAATGAAAGATGAGTGCCATGCCCTCAGCCT
Source organism: Megaceryle torquata (assembly GCA_024611175.1). Classification (NCBI taxonomy): domain Eukaryota; kingdom Metazoa; phylum Chordata; class Aves; order Coraciiformes; family Cerylidae; genus Megaceryle; species Megaceryle torquata. Next base: position 65,201 of record JANIJG010023063.1, read on the forward strand.
AGCTAATAATTTGTGCTTGCTTGCCATTTCTTTCATTATCTTCAGTATTCATCTCCTTGGTTACTGACTTTATACAAAGCCCAATCTTTTGGTTTTTTTTCTCCCCCCCCCCGAATTGTGGCAAACAGAAGAGCCAGGCATGCACACACTTGCTTCTTCATCACTTGCTTCTAGCACCTGGCTGGCAATGTACCATAATCTCTTCTTATTTTTTTCCTGGGTCTTATCATTGCCAACCAAGATCTCTCCTGGCATGCACAATTGCTTTGAAGGATGTTATTTTGTGATGTTTACAAGAATGAGCTGTCACTGTGCTGAATGGCTTTATTTGCCTTTTCCAGGTGTTTACTGGAGAGTATACAGAGCATGGATGCACGCTTTATTAACTGTTGACACCAATATTGTCTATTAAGACATTCATAGTTTCCTGGTTTCTCAAAGACTGGGTGGATAACTTACTGAAAGCTTGGTGTGTGTTTTGTAAATGCCGAGAGAATCTCGTTAGAGTCTCTAGTTTTGTGCTGTGCAAGTCGTTGTCAGAGTAGTGGAAGTTTTGTTTCTAGCAGATGATGGGTATGTCTCTCCAATGAGATTACCAGAGATTAGAGAACCAGACAGAGCAGACTTTCAAACATAATCTGTTTAACAGCTTATTCCACTTTTCCCCTTCGTTTATTCCATCTGTCTGTTTGCTGAGCAATGCAGATTCTTGCACAGGTGGACTGTCAGAAATACTTTCCATTAGATGCACTAACATATGGGCAGAGGTTACGTGGAGGTTCCTGTGATGCATTTGTCATTATATTGGATACTTAATAACCATTAACTTAGCTTGGGAAAGAGCCTTTTATTTTTTTTTTATCATTAAAATGATGAAATGAAACTTTAGAACTGAAGTCATAGGAAATGCCAAAACACAGTATTCACCAAGCTTAAACTGCCCACAAGGTGGATGCCCAAGGCTAAACTGGGTAGTGTAGCCTTCTTTCTGCACCCACCTGTTTCTTCCCAGTGATGATCAAGTGACAAACCCCATCTGTGGGACAGCTGGTGTAATGTAGGTCAGCTGAGTCACCCTCCTCAGGTACCTGTCTTCCCTGTAAAAGGATCCTGGTATGGCTTAGACCGAAATACCTGGCTTCTCAAGGCCTAATTTTAGGACACGTTTCTTGGAGTCTTTAATTGGCAGCAGTGTTGTCCAACTGTTACTGTTTCAGGGTGGTTTCATGTTGTGGCTTCTCTTTCTGCTGGGAGGCTTTGTCCCTGATTGTTGATAAAGTGGTGGCTGATGTGTTTGGAAAGAAAAGGTCGCAGCTCATTTCTTTAAGCACCTGTGATGAAAACCATTGCTGGCAGTTCCTGCTGTAAGAACATCTGGAAATGCAAGTTCATATTATGGGGTAGATTGGATTTGTCAAAGCTGTCTGTGCAATTTAGTAACTTAAAATCAGCTGTTGTGGAATAACTTGGAGAGTTAACTCAAAAGTGTAGCAAAGTGTAAATATTTTCTATTGTTTGTTTGGGGTTGGTTTTGTTGGGCTTTTTTTTTACTACAAGGCAATGAAATGTGCTTGTGTAAATTCTTCTTTATAAAAGATGCATGGAAAATGTGTTTAACTCTCATTTGTACAAAATTACAGAAATGTTGCAGTCTCTGGCACAGCGTCCAGCTCCAGCAAATACTAATCGAGAGCGGCGGCCTCGCTACCAGCATCCGAAGGGAGCACCTAATGCAGATCTAATCTTTAAAACTGGTGGGAGGTAGGACAATCTTCCTTTAAATGTGGTCATTCTGGTTCTAGACAACTAATTACCTTCATAATTGAAACAGATAATGATCTGTTTAGGGCAAGTGCGTTTGTGAGTAGCTTCCCTTCTAAAGCATTCTGTTAAATACTGAGCAGTGTTTTGTGCTCCTAACAGTGTCCATAACCTGTCCTTTGACAGGGGTTTGGAAGCCAGAGGACTGTTTGTCACTTGTGAAATGGCTGGTGGTGTGAGCCCCTTCTTAGAGGGGAAAGCTGCAAGTCTGTCTGCCCTCTCAAGGGGAAGGAGGAGAGGATATTCAAAAATACCTAGTTGTGCTTGTTCAGTCGGGTGAATCTGTGAGCTGTACCTCTGTATTTGGAGCCCTGAATGGAAAGAAAAGTGGGGAGGGGGAAGAACCACCTTTGATTTATGGTGTGCAAGAGCATATTAAAAACAGTATTAATATGAAACGGGCCGTTCCAGATTGTCTAATGGTCAGTCTACAGCTTTAGTATATCTCTGTTTCTTCTTCTCAAACTGGAAAATAAGCCATTAAATTAACCCTGCAGCACAAATTTGCATAGGCAGTTTCAGGTGAAATGCAGACTGCTTTCATGTTTCTTTTTTCTTTGCGAGTTAATTTTGGAAGGTGGATAGATGGAGCAGCAAGTGGGAAGGGAGAGTTTACCTGCTAATGAGTTCTGCCTGCTAATGGCTCTGTCTTGGAATACTAGAAGAAAGTTAGTGTAATGTAATAATCCTATGTTACACTAACGTGGCCAGCTTCTTTCTGGTACATTTTTATAGGCATTTGACCATCCTGATGGTCACTCACTCCACTGAGACCCTGTACAGATACTACTCTTAATAAAACAAACAAAAACAAACCGCTGCTGTTTTTTTTAAAATAGGCTATATTTGAAAATAAATAAATTTTTAAAATTAACCAGCTATAACTCAATAAAATGAGCAGTGCTGCCCATTTAGCCTCTTCATATCACTGCCTTAATACTGTCATGGATATACAAACTATTCTATGATTCTACAAAGAGAAGACTGTAACTGAATAGTTTAGGCTGGAAAAATGGAAAATACTTTTTTTTTTGGGGGGGGTGGGGGGGGGGTGGGTTAAGGTCTCATGCAACTGTTAACCCAGCACTGCCAGGTCACCACTAAACCATGTCCCTCAGAACCACATCCACATGTCTTTTAAATGCCTCCAGGGATGGTGACTACCACTGCCCTGGGCAGCCTGTTCCAGGGCTTGACAACCCTTTTGGTGAAGAAATTTTTCCTAACACCCAACCTGAACATCCCATGGTGCTACTTGAGGCCATTTCTTCTTGTCCTATCAGTTGTTACTTGGGAGTAGAGACTGCTGCCCACCTCACTACAACCTTCTTTCAAGCAGTTGTAGAGAGAGAGGAGGTTTCCTCTCAGCCTCCTTCAGGCTAAACAACCCCAGTTCCCTCAGCCACTCCTCACAAGACTTGTTCTCTAGACCCTTCACCAGCTTCATTGCCCTTCTCTGCACATGTTCCAGCACCTCGATGTCCCCCTTGCAGTGAGTGGCCCAAAACTGAACCCAGTATTTGAGATGCAGCCTCACCAGTGCCCAGTACAGGGACACCATCCCTGCCCTTGTCCTGCTGGCCACAGGTGATATTTCTGATACAGGCCAGGGTGCCCCTGGCTGCCTTGGCACACACTGGCTCATACAGGATCTATCCCCATTTAGTGTCACTAACAGATTTTCTCAGCACAGTCCCTAATTTCCATCCAGTGCTCCTAGAAGCAAATGCTTGGTAGAATCTGAAGAAATTACAGCAAAAGTCAACATTTTCTAGAAGCCCTCCAGCATCCCCAAGATACTCATCAATGATTGCCACCTTCCCACACAGGTCTTCCAGAGGACCCAGGAGGAGTCGCTGGTTCTACAGCCAAAACGTTGGTGAAATGAGGACTGAGAAGTGAACCGAGGGGCGAGGGAAGGTCCCTAAGGGTTTGTTCTGTCCCCACCACCTGGGGAGCACAGCCGAGCCGAGCCGCCCTGCCCTGCCCTCACCTGCGGCTCTCGCCGGGCCGCGCCGGTACCGAGGGACTAGCGGCGGGAAGAGCTGAGCTCCGCCCCGCGGCGGCCCGGCCCCGAGGCCGCTGCTCCGGGGCGGGTCAGGGCGGTAGGCAGGGCAGGGCCGCCGGCCTAGGGGTCGGTAGCGATCCGCCGGCCGCGCTCGCCTGGAGCCATGGCCGCCGCCAGGCTGCTGTGGCGGCTGAAGAGGCCGCTGGCCGCGGCCTTCAGCAGCGGCGCGGCGGCGGGAGCTGGGCGGCCGCCCCCGCCGGAGGCGCTGACGGTCCGGCGGCAGGCGGGGGGCGTCCGGTGAGGTGCCGGTGGGAGGGAGGGAGGCACGGCTGCGGGCCCGTCCCTGCAGCTCTGAAGGCGTTTGTGGTTTTCTTTGTGGTAACCCTCGTTGCGTTTAACGGCTCCTGCAGAAACATTATCTTGAACAACCCGCGGAAAAGGAACGCGCTGTCCCTGGCCATGCTGCAGTCCCTCAGGGAGGACCTGCTGCACGACGTCAAAAGCAAAGACCTGCGAGTTATCGTCATTTCAGGTACTGCGTCATTGAAGGCCGACGGAAGAAAAGGGGAGGGCGAGAGAAGGCGCAGAAATGGGAGAGTGCTGAGTTTGAACCCAAATCCCTCACGGAATTACAGAAAAGAAAAAAAAAAAAAAAAAAGGAGAGGAAGGGACTCGCGTGTTGTTTTCCGTAGGGCTGGCCAGGACCGTGCAGGGGATCCTACGGGTGCCTTCACCCTTCCCACCCTGATCTCACACTCTTCTTTACTTAGCCCAGTTTCCACTCAGTTCCTCCTTCTCGAACACAGCGTTAGCAAGTGACTTGGGTTTTGTTCAGTTTTTGTTGATAGTTCACACGCGTAAGAAGAAACGCTGTACAAACACGTTTCAAGATGTCAGTATTTCAGTCAGGTTCTGCAGTGTGTTTACAGAGTCCATCAGCTTTTTCCTTTTGTAGAAGCAATCAGTAGATTAAAGAATCAGTTTAAAAAATGGATGTAAAGAATAAGCAGAAGAAAAAGCCAGGTTCATATGGTTATGAAACTAAAGAAATAACATTCCCAGGTGTGAGGTTTTGTGCAGGAACAGGCTGAGCTGATGTGACACTTGGTGCCTTCGGTGGCAGGTATAGATTGTAGTAAATGGTTTCTTCAAATGGTGTGCTCCGTTTCCCTGCTCTAAGCCAGGATCAGCCTCGTTACTTTGCCATTGGTTTGTCAAAACTGTTTTTAAAGCTCTCCAGTGAAAGACAGGCCATAATGTTGATACTGCAGTCACCCGAAACCTGCAGATGTAAAGCATTCAGAGCCTATTATAGTTTTCTTCTATTTAGGTATTAACCTGTAGCATTCTTAATGAAAGTGGAGCTGTTCTTGAGACTTTTTTTTTTTCCTGTGCTATTTTAAGATAATATCCCCTGCCACCCTTCCAAACATCTTGGAAAAATAGGTTTATTAGTTTAGGATGCTGCTCTTTCCTGTACATAGAGGAAAACACTGTGTTAGTGCACACATATATGAGAGTGGAAGTAAGCTAACATCATGGGGTGACATTAAATATATATATATGTTTGGTGTTTCAAACAGCAGTTACAAATTTTGTGAAACACTTCAGGTTCTTCTTTGAGAGTACAGCAGTCTGGGAGTTTGCAAGCATGAAGTCATTTGGTGTTTTGGTTTAGTTTAAAAGAAACTGCATGTTCCTTTGGATTTCCACTTCCCTTGCTGAATGGGATACAGAAGAAGAAATCTCAAGAAAATAAAAGACTTGTCAGGGAATGCTTTGGGTCTTTAACACAGACTCTGCAACGGATTATTCTTCACTGAAGCACAAATGCAGAAGTGATTCATTTACAGATACCTATTGCTGATCCCATGACCTTACTGATTTTAACTGTGTCACAATGATCTGCTCCCTAAGAAATAAATGTATAGGTAAAGTCATGTCTGCATAGTTGTAGCTGGAAATGTCATGTCCATACACATACCTGAGAAGTTTTGAAGGATTCAAAAGCATCAGATTGGTTTATTCTTATGACAGATATCCTCATGACAAAGGAAGACTCTTGTAAATATACCTGTAAAGGCTGTTCTTATCTTAGCAAATCCAAAGCTTGGGTCCACAGAAACTTGCTCTTTTGCTGCCCAAATCCTGGACATGCTTTTTGGGATTCTCTAGATGAGAGTCTTAGCAGTGGAAGAAAAATGCACCAGTGACCTTGCAGATTCTGCTGAACTCTAGCAGAACAACCTTTTTTCTTCTTTTTTTTTTTTTTTTTCTTCCCATTGTGACCTTAAATGCTGTGACACAAAAATCTTGATGCTTATTTAGCAGAAGTTAATCATTAATGCTGGGTACAATGAATAGGGACTAACTGTATGTATTAGCCTGAGAGCAGAGCACACCATCCTTGCTCCAGCTGACTAGTTTACATTGTATGAAAGAGCTGCTTAGAACAGTATCCTTGCAAGACACTGGGCTCAGAGGTGTGAACTACCTTATTTTTAACTAATTTAACTTGAAACAAAGGTAAAACCAGGCCTTTAAAAATGTTTATGGGTGTTACTGTGGTTAAATGTTGCATTGTGGTAGTTTAAAGTTGTTACAAAACCCACAAGGCAATAGTTTAGAACTCTATACAACTCCTACCCCAAGCTCCTTTTTGACCATTGACATCTCATTGACGTCTCACTGACAGAGCTTTAGCTGGGGTGTGGATGTGCCACTGCCCCTGGTTTCTTGACTAATTAAGACTGACTTTTTCCTGAAATTCTTTGTAGCTGAAGGACCTGTATTTTGTTCTGGCCATGATTTGAAGGAACTGTCAAGTGAAGATGATGTGAAGCATCATTCCCAAGTATTTGAAATATGTGCAGAGGTAAGCAGCCCTTAAGTGCCACCCTTTGCCTGGTGTTAAGAGCAGGCAATGATACTGGTTCAAGCAGGGACAGCATTGCTCATCTGCGAGCTAAAGCACAGACCGTTGCTCCAGATTCTTTGCTTTTTGAAGCTCTGCCATTTTAATACCTGCTCCTGGTGGTGAAATTATGTTTTCCTTGGGTTTCTCTACATGCAAATAGAAGAGTTAGAATGCCAATGTGCACGTCTCTTACAATGGTTACAGCCATGCCGTGTTCCTTAGTTTAGCCAGCATTCCTCCCAGCTGAGTACCTGGGCAATGGCTTTCCTAGAAATGTAGGGATAGCCACCTTCAAGTCACTTGTGATAAAATGTTCTTTCCCAGCTTAAACATCAAGTAGACAATGTGAAACTAAGATCTGATTTGATGGTTGCCCAGTCAGCAGACCAAGAAGGAAGACATGATCCTGGTTTGGAAGCCCTCAGAAGTACCTTTCTTTGTAACAAGACCAAGCTGTTGTTACAAAGGCACAGACCTGGAGGTCTGGAAGTTAAAGTGAGTCCTGGAGCCCTTGGAGAGAATGGCAAAAACCACTTTGATTGTGATGGCACTAGAATTTGACTACTAGTCCTGGTCAGCGTGACCACAGGAAGTCATCTGAAACCTTTGCTGTAGCTCCTCCAGTACTAATGATCTCTATACACATTGTCAAGCCATTATTTAACAACTGCTGTAAAAGTCACGTTGAAAGTTACCACTGAAATCACATGAAAGAATCATCCTGGCAGCTTTGCCTGGATTCCATCTTGGTATGCTGATCACAAAGAGGTAAGTGTAAAAACGACTGAATGGCAGGTTAGTCCCTTCATCAGAAAGGAACCAAGGTCTAATCATTTAGCAGCCAGTAGTTTAATATTAATTTTGCAGTTTCAGGGTAGAATACCAGTATGCTGTCCATGGAAAACTGGACCATGCAGCTGACAGGTCACAGAATATGAAAGATCAGACAGAAAAAATCATTAAACTTATTCCATATGGCATGAAATCAAGAGCTGACTTCAAGATTAATTTCTCATTTTAAGGACCAGAAGAATTTAAATTGTCCTGTATGTTTATCTGGCATTGTGGCTATATTCAGGATAAAAAATGGTGTACTGATTTCAGACGCATACTCCGGAGACTGTGAAATTCAGAGATAGAAATATATTCAAAACCCAACTGGACACAGTCCTGGACAGCCTGCTCTACTCGAGCCTGCTTGGGGCGGGGGGGTGGACTTGATGATCTCAAGAGATCACTGTCAACCTAAATACTTCTGTGAAATTGGCAAAGCAAGTTCAGCAAGAAATTACGTATAAGAGATTAAATGATGGGATCCCTTTTTCTGATGTTTGTGGTAGAGAGAAGTGCCTTAAACTCTTGAGTATCCTAAAGGGATTTAGGTTTCTCGTAAATCACAACTTGCTGTTACCCTCACAGAGGAAGAAAGTCTTAGATAATAATGGCATTTTATAGACAGATTGAAATAGAGAAATTAATTTGTCTAAATTTTAGTTGTCTGATAGAATAATTTACTTTTGTGCTTTTTTGATTGAGAGAGAAAGGTACTTCTGAGGGCTTCCAAACCAGGACCATGTCTTCCTAAATTTCAGTACGCATGTAGAATGGACCCTACGCTAAATGACATGCCTACAGCATTGTGGACCAGGGGGCCAGAGCACTGAGTGGGCTTTCAGGAACCTTGGCTTCTACATCTCTCTATGACTGGTAATCTTAAGAAGATCGTCCCAGCTGCTGCACTGCATTTCCCCATGCATGTCACAGTGCCAGCAGTACTACATAATGCAGTATCTGAGAATTAAGTACTTGCTATGTACAAGTTTGAGGCAGCTGAGAATATCCCTTCTCCAGAGGCTTTTCAAATACAAAACCATGAGTAGAATGTTTTGGTTTTTTTCAGAAAAGCAGTTGACTTTGTTTTTATAACCACAAGAGTACTCTATAGTTGTTTGTCTTCACACATGCACGTAGTGCTACTCTGTTGTTATCTGCTTTCCAAGACCCGCTAAAAAAAAATGTTTTAAACAGAGACAAAGACTGATGAAATTCAAAACTGAATGTAGGTAATTTTACCTGAGCAACATAAAAATTGCTAGACTTCATCTACCGGAGAAATTGAAGCGGCAAATGAAAATTTGTTACCTTGCTACACTGTGTTAATAAGAGATTTATCTTTTTTTAATCCAGATAATAATGACTGTAATCATTAACTATTATTTTCTATTCTGAGGCATCAGAATTAGATGAGTTTGTTGATTCCCACTGTATGGAAGGAGAATCTAAATTGCAGAATTTAAGACATTCATCTTTCTTAACTTCAGTTATCTGAAGTGGGATGTCCAAACATCGATTATCTGAGAGAGAGAATGAGTGTGTTTTCCTGTCTTAAGTCTAATGCAAGCAGGAAAAATTGTTTGCTGGCAGATAAGTCTCACCCTGGAATGCAGAGTAAGCCTAGAAAGACACCCAGTGATTGGGTTTGTGTGAGATCAACCTAGGCTTGAGATCATGGAGAACCATCAAGAGGCCAGTTTAATTTCTTGGGACAAAGACGTCTATTAAATCGGTTTTCTGTCGTGGGGCAAATGATGGTGTGTCTCAGTGTAGATCTTCCCACAGCCAGGAACACTGGACCTGCCATGCAGAGGCACCTGAGCTCCATGCACATCTGATGACAAGTGTTTCTGCCTTTCATTCTTGTGTTTTCCATTTCCACTCAAGTTAGCAGGACCAACTCATGCTACATAAACGCAACTGAGCAGATACTGGAACAAGAGTGCTCTTGTGCATTAGAACAGGTTTTGCTTTTACTAAACTCCAGTGAGTAAAGCTGAAAAATGCACACGGCAGGTGTGTGAAGCAATTTTAAGTTTTCAAACAGCCATTGCTTAAATTTCAGGGACTAACCGACCACGTTCTTTTGTGCATGCAGGTTATGACTTTAATCCAGAAACTTCCAGTACCAGTGATTGCCAAAGTAAATGGCTTGGCTACAGCAGCAGGCTGTCAGCTTGTGGCAAGCTGTGACATCGCAGTGGCAAGTGAGAAATCTCAATTTGCTACTCCTGGAGTAAACATTGGACTGTTTTGCTCCACACCAGCTGTGGCCTTGGGCAGATCTCTTCCAAGAAAGGTAAGCTTCTTCCCACACCTCTTTGTCATTTTGCCAGAAGTAGGGTCCTATGTTAGAAGTTTTAGTTCCATTACCTAAGCTTTGTTTTCCTGCAGTACAACATTCAAAATACTTCACTGCAAAAGACATCATCATAACTCTTTGGATTGCAAAAATTAATAAAGCAATGGACTCTAGGGAAAGCAGCTTCCTACTGATGTGATACCAACCAGCATGAACTCACACCAACAGCACACCAGCTCAGCAATCCTTTTCCTTTCTAACAGACAGCTCTTTACTTTAGACAACGATGTTCTCCCTTGATGAGGAAATTCCTGCAAGTTCAGGATATCAATCCCACGGAGGTATCCATTCTTGCCAGGCAGTGACATTTCACAGCCAGCATGATCTGCCTGGGTGTAGATCAAGATGCTTTAAATAGCATCTAAAACTCTCCTGTGCTTTCTTCCTGCTTTATGTCCTACTGCTTGTGACTATACACCTCTCACTGCATAAACCATAGTATGGTCTTGAAAGCTGCTGTAACTGAGAAAAGATATTTTAAGTTCTGATCTAGTTGGATTCATGTGGACAGACTCTCCAAGGCCAGCAGGGCTCTGCTGAGATGCAGTGACTTAACTGCACAAGTCCAATTGCTGGATAACAGCTTCAACTTGCTATTTCCCATCTGTAAGGCCACATTGTTCAAACATAGGCTGTCTCTGGGTTTTTTTCCAGGTGTGCCATAGTGTACAGTTTCTGAATTAGTATTGCTGGGGTTTGTGATTACCTTTGTGAAATGCGTGGGATATGCTTTTCTCTGTGCAGCTTTTCAAAGTAGCAAAGACATTCCCTACAGGCCATAGAATTACTAATTTTACCTTTAATCAAATGAAATGTTGCCATTGTTTGTAGCTACCAGAGCAAAGACACTAATGAGAATAATCGGCTTTTATGACTGAGGGCATTGGTCAATTGCATCAGGAGTCAAGGAGAAGATTCTTATGGTTTTATAACATTGAATAGTCACTGAATATTTGGGGGACTTTTTAATTTGAAACCTCAAGTGCAAGATGCTGGAAGCAGTAGGAGACTGAAATAGATGCAGCTATAAGAAGGACATACTTATAAACACCCCAACTAGACTTAAAACTAAGGCAGGTATTTTCAAATCTACACATCAGTGTAGTAAGTATTTATTATTATATGCCCAGCTTAAAACACTGAGTTTAGCCATTTGACATTGTGGACCATCCCCATCTTCCTTAATTCCTACTGCAGTCACTAGGGATTGTGGGCTATTGGAAAGATGCCCAGAGCTGCCAGCCTAGGACAGCTGGAATCAGTGGGCAGGTTTGAATAAAGGCCAGCTTTAGACTCAGTCCCTCTCTGCTGAAACTTCTTAACACCTCCTTGGCAGTTTAGGAGGCCAAACGATTTAAATCTTGCATTTGTTGGCTTGTCCTTGAAGGAGGAGGCTGAAATTCCCCAAACCAACCACAGGAATAAGGCAGTTGAATTGACTTAATGCAATATTTTTTCTTACTCAGGTGGCATTAGAGATGCTTTTTACAGGTGAACCTCTTTCTGCCCAAGAAGCATTAATGCACGGGCTCATCAGCAAGGTGGTACCAGAAGACAAGCTGGAAGAAGAGACCATGAAAATCTCTCACAAGATATGCGAAAGCAGCAAATCCGTCCTGGCATTGGGGAAAGCCACCTTTTACAGACAGATGACACAGGACCTCGACACTGCTTACAAATTGACTACTCAGGTCATGGTAGACAATTTGACTTTGAGAGATGGGCAGGAGGGTATTGAAGCCTTTATTCAGAAACGCAAGCCTGTCTGGTCACACTCTCAGGATGAGAAGAAATGAGTCTTGTTTCTAAGCCAACCTTAGCTGTGCTTTATGATTCTTCACGCAGTTGCCTTCGGGAACTATATTTTTGTCCTTACTGAAAATGCCCTTCTTACCTATACTAAAGACACAATAAATTTATTCTAAGTGTATAATAAATGCTAAGAAAAATCAAACTAAATGGCTTTTTTCAGCAATTAATTTAATCTGTGGTTTAAGAAGGAACTCTGTGCTGCAAAAATCAGATTAATATGTCGCAGGTTACTTAAAGAATCACAGGGACAGAGAAAGTGCTCAGATCACCCTGTTCAGAACTTGTCCCCATAGTTCTGGATGAGAATTTCCATTTATTGTTAATAGAGAATTAAAGGGGGGCTTGGATGCAATCCAGAGATGATGGTAGTATATATCATCATGGTTCCAATACTGTTTGTACACTACAGACAAAAGCCATTGCTCCTTATGAATGTGTCTGCTTATGAACTTTATGTATTACTAGTTTGTCTCCTTCAGCAAATCTTCTTTTTCCAATGTTCATTCAACAGTTGTCCCAGCTCTAGAGAATTTCGCTGTTGACTCCAGGGAGGGTGAGCATGACTCATGGGTGTTTCATTTCACTAAGGGCACACTGCAAAAGCGACTGTCTGTCCCTTCACTGGAGATTCTCACCTGGTCGTGTGTTGACCCAGCTGTAATTTTCAGGCTGTATGTCTTCAGTTTATCACAGAATCTTAGATGTGTTAGCTGGAAAGTCTATCCTTGTGCTCAAAGCTGGACTTTTACTGACAGGGGAGCAGTTCAGCCGTTGTCTTTGACAACCTCCAACAACAGGAATTCAACTGCTTCTCTGGGTAATCTGCTCTCTGCAACCCTCCTGGAGAAATACTTTTTCTTACCGTCCAGCCTAAGCCTCAAAGCAGCACTTATTTGGCCACTGCCTCTTGTTACGTGATTTGACATTATAGAGAAAACTTACCTTTGTAGCTCTCTCCAAACACAGGCTGCAGTTAAGCCACACTTAAGATGCCTTTGTGACAGACTGAACAAGTCCAGCGTCCTCCACTGTCCTTGTAGGTCATGTTCTCTAGGTAACCAGCTTGCTAGCCCTTCAGTGGACCAATTCCAATTTCTCCACATCCCTTTTGTACTGGTTGCTTCAAAAGTGGAATGTATTCCAACTACGGCCTCACCAGTGCTGAGCAGAAGAGAACAAAACATTCCCTCCATCTGCTGGCCACTTTGAGCCAGTGGGTATTGCTCAGTGTGCTTTTTGTCTTGCTTGTGATGAGAGTGCACTGTTGGCTCGTATTCAGTTGGGCGTCCGCTGTAAGCCCAGTTTCAGCGGGACTGCTGCTCTGCCGCTCAGCTCCTAGCCCGTACCAGTGCCTGGGGTTATTCTTCCCCAGGTGCAGAACGCTGCATTGCTCCTTCGACTTTCTGGATCAAAGCCAGGCCATTGGGTGTGTCAGCCATCCCACCAGTTTTGCATCATCTGTAAGTTTGCTGAGGATGTTTTATTGGTGATGATAATGATACCAGCCTCGGTATCAGTTCGTGGTGATCGACACAGGATGGCTTCTCAGTAGGGACATTTTTTCAGAAGTTCCACATAGCCACATCATGAAGACTCATTTATTTCATTCTTAAAGAGGCATCTAAGAAAGACCGTGTGAGTCACTGTATGGATGGGCCTTTTTTTCCTTTGTTGACAGTAAAAGTAGCCTAAAGTGTTTAGCTCAGACTCAGCTATCTGTCTTAAGTTAGATCATATGAATCCTCCCTACAGCTACACAAACTCCAAACATGAAAGTATGAATCAAGAAAGAATTTTCTAAGGTATGTTTGCTCGCGTGTCCTTGGATCCCTGTCTGTGGGTGTCAGTTCATTCCTCAGTTCTCCTCTGGAGTGAATGAGATAGAAGTCCTGGGACAGTTCTCTCCAGGGATCAGTTACTCCTAGACAGTGTGGATGAGTCTACGTGAGCTTTGGCTCGCTCAGCCCTTCACAGGGCCTTGCCTAACACTCCTGAGCGTCCTTAGCATCACACTAAAAACCACCCTGCTGCCAGGCCTGCCTGTTATTTTGGGCACTTTGAACTGAAAACTGCCACAGTAAAAAGTCAACACTTCTGTCGTTGGGCCTTTGGGCCATGGAGGTGCTGTATGAAGCTAGAGGAAGCCCAGGCTAAGTGCTATGCAATGCAGTTGCTGCAGGTCTACTTCAGAATGACCTAAGCATGAAGGCCACCTTGCAAAGACTGTTGTTGGTAGCATCAGTGTTGTCATTGTTCCCCTTTTATGAGGTCTCAGGGTTTAATCAACCTTCCTCCCACATAGCAGCGAGGGGTCATACTCTGTCATCGGGTGCATTGCTCTTACCAAGGGCTTGAACGACACTTTACTTCCTGAGTGGCAGAATTTAATTCTGGTTTTTCTTATACTGGAGCAAAATCTTGATAGTTTGGAGCAAAAATCAAGTCTCTTTTCTTTCTAACTGGCCCATATGTTTTCATTTAAACCAGTGATATAAATACTCTTATCAGTTATAGGTATACAGCCCCCCAAAGCAGTTCTCTTTTCCACCTACAATGCACACTCAGAATGAAAAGAAAGCAATTCCCAGTTCTGATGCTATTTTTAATTTGAGGAATGGAAACTTAAACTTGAATTCACCATTAAAAATAGTTTGTTTCTATAGGAATGTGAAAAATTGGAACAGTTATTCTAAGAATATAAACTTGTATTGTTAGCATTAGGAAAGAAGGTTATGTTTTATGTAAACTCAAATAGTTGACATAGGTTAGTAACTGTTATGAGCAGTTAAGAGATAGAAGGGTAAAGTCTGGAGGCTGATAACCTTCATCATGTCCTTTTTAATGCAGTAAGATGCTGCACTTAGACTCTGTTCCCACATGCTACTCTAAAAGCATTAGGAAAGAGTAAATTGTTTTTAAAAATATTTATATTTAATGGCTATCTTGCAACTACTCAGCAAATCTCTACTGGCTCTTTTGTTCCAGGCTTTTAGAAATAAGTACATTATCTGATTTTTGCAGAATAGTGCTCTTTCCAACTAACTGCAGTAATAAAACAGTTTCACTGGCCATCTTAAAGCATGAGTGATACTTTAGATGAGCACATCCTTTCAGATATTTAGAAATTCTCCTTCTGCAATTGATTGCCATCTACACAAGGTTTGGCATTCTCAACTCCTAGCTATAATTTCTGAAGGAAGAAAAAAAAAAAAATGACATTTTAAAGGAATTACTACTTCATTTGAAGTAATTATACTGCAATAGGGTCAAATTCTGGTCCTCTTGTTCCTGCACATGGACTCATTAAATTTGAATGGCCTTGTAAGGCACTAATATTATAGAGACATATATGGGTCCTTAGCGTTACTCACTGTGAGCAGACTGATAGTAATGGAAGTGCTATGTAAAGATAAGAACAGGTGAAATGTGGCAAGATGAAATGGTGATGGGAGGGGGAGTTAACTGTAAAAATGGTGTGCTGGTTGTTCATATGATAGGCAGAGGGTAGGTGTGTTACCTTATCCTTGGCTTTCCCTGTAAAAGACCAAATGCCACAAAGCATTGAGCTTCCTCACAGTTCGGATCCATGGAAGCTGGGGAGACACAATGCTCTGGATGACTGAGTTCGGATCCTTATGAATGCTGCTTCTCTAGGCTCATGGTCTTTTTCAGCCCAGTTCACAAGTGTAACGAATGTTTGTGTTGTGCTTTCAGATCCTGAAGAGAAAAAACCCTTATGTTTTAACTCAGGTTTCACAGTATTTCTTTGTATTAGTCCATGTAATAAAGTAATTATGCAATTAGTAATCACCAGTTCCAAAAATGGTGGCATCCACAGGAACATTTCCCTCTTGCTTGAACCACGAGACAGAAAAGCTTCAGAAGGCTTTAGAACATTCCTGCACTGGCCCCTGTGGATTGACAAAGCAACATAATTTTTAATTTCTGACTTGTGTGGGATTTTTATTTTTGCCTTCATCTGCCTTTATTTTAATTTAACAGATTTACAGGCTATTCCTGGAAAACAGACTGGTTCCAGAATTGTTAATTAAGTTCTACAGCCAGGAAACAGCAAACCAAATGATAAATTGGGAGCCTTACTGCTGTGGCTATCTGCTGCCTGAGGAGAGAGTATGTCCCAAAATAGCAAGGAGTCTATGCCTTGTCACCCCATTCGTTTTTATTAAAGAGCCTGCTCTGCAGAGATGTCTGCCAGGTAATTAGCCTAGTTTCAAGTGACCCTAATAGCATGTGGCACACACTCAGCCCTCTCTGTAAACTCAGTCTGACTCCATCTGTGTACAGCCTCTAGGATGCAGCTTATCACTGCAAGTGACAGATGGGGAGACGTTTTCTATTCATACACACTGGAACAGCTGGAATGGAAAGCGGTCGAGAAAACACAAGTGAGGAACTTGCCAGTATGAAAGTAATAAACCATCCAGCCACGGACCAGAGAGCCCACAGAGGCCTTAGCAGAATGGCTTTGAGCCTTGAGCTGGAAATTTGAGAAAAGATACCTAGGCAAAATCTGAAGGATATTATCATATCATCATCACCTGACATAGCTTCAGGCTCCCTTTGTGAACACAGCAAACGAAGCTGGGCTGCAGCAACAGCGAGAGTAACACTCCTCGCAAGGTTGGTTTTAATTCATGGACCAGGCTACAGCCTGCCTCTCCACATCGTTTGGGGGATATATGTTGAAGATGGAGTTAAACAGAGGACTTGGGTGATGGGCAAGGTATTTATACCTTCCACATTCCACAGAGCTGAAGAACTGAATGGGACTTTAATTAAGCTTTTATATAAACTTCATGTGGTTTTCTTAAGGCCACCCAACCCACAATTCAACAGTCTGGGTAAGAATTAGTTTTGCGTTGCTTTGCGGTAATCTGTAGCTGTGGAGGAGAGAGCTTGAAAACACCTACTACAAAGGCAAAAAAAACCCTGGACATTGCATTAAAAATACATGACTAAGTCATTGGCAAAAGTCAGCATCACAGCTTTTACCGTCAAGCTCACGATTTCTGAGCATTTGGATGGCAGTTTGTGTCCTTCACAGCAGTGCCTCTGGGTAATTCCCATATTGTCATTCCTGTATTGCAGGTGGGGAAACTGAGGCAAATTGTCCTCTCCCTGAAGTCTCACATTGAGCCAGTGGCACCATAACTGTGGCATTCAGAGTGCTGACACCCGCTCCCTGTACTTCTTCAGCAATGAAGTTTTCAGTAACATCAGCAGAAATGCAGGATGATTGTATGTCCTGAAGAGACTGCAAAGGCTTCTGAACAGGAATGATGAGCTACTGCATCAAAGGCCCCATGCTTGACATTTATTGGCTTTTTGATGAATGTTAGGGTAATTTTACTGTCAACAGTTTCTCATTAGGAGCCTGGCAATGTTCTTTCTGACCATTATCTTGCTCAATAACACATTGGGTTGCTACAAAGAGCAGAGATTTTATGTAAAACCCATCTATCTCTGTAGCTGCAATTTTTTTTTTTAATAATTCTACATTTAAATAATCTCATGGAAATGCTGGCTGCCTTCTCTGAGCAATAAGGAGAGTAGACAAATGGTTAAATTTCCATGAAGACCTAAAGCTATGGGACAAATCTCATACTGCAACGAGTAGGAATCATTTGTCTTGATTTCACTGGCATTGCACCTCGATTATGCTGCTTCTGGATGTTGCCACTGAGTAAGGCATCCCCATCCTGTTTCACACTCACAGAGGAGGGAAGCAAGCATCAGATCTATACCTTTCTCACTCTCTGTTATATGACCTACCATTTCCTGGCCACTTGTCAATATTAGGAATAATTTTTGCAAACCCAGAGTTTATATAAAAAGGAAACGGTAGAAATGTACCCTTAATACCACTGTGTATTAGGAAAGGGGAAAAGCATTCATTACATTTTGATGTGGCCAGCTGTAGTAATTTTCATGATATGACTTTTAAAACGTTAATACTTATTTTCAATATTTGTATCCTGGAGTCATGATAATGGGAGTATTACAGAGTTCTTGTATATTTTATTGATTGTTTGTTATAGAGGAAAAAAAAAACAAACATGATAAAATAAGAAACTGAATTTTTAATACTAAAATTTAAGCCAGATTCATGGGTTTGATTCATGATTGATGTTCATAGGTAATTAATACAAGAGACTTTAATTCTCCTTCCTTAGGTAGGAGAGTGTTTTCAGCCTGCCAAAACCAAAACTTGTAACACTGTGGAGTTAACTGAAATTAAGAAACATTCCTGTGGCCTAGATCAAAACATAATAAACTCTTTAACTTCCATAGCAGTGCAAGTTAACTTGTGAGACTTCATATGGATGTAGGTATTGCTCTCATCCACCAAGCCTGCTGAAGGAAAGTCACCTCCTGGAAAGGCAGATCAGGTATGGATGGCAACATCTTACACTATCTGCAACTTGGCTCATTAGAGCTGTATGTCAGTGAGGTCTGATGTAATGGGTCGTGTCCAAGAGAGCGGAAGCTCCCACTGTAGTCTGCTTTCTGAAGGAGTTTTTAAGGACAAATTAACTGCAATAAGAAAATGTTGACATTGAGGCTGCCTCAGCTGCTGATGACAGAGAAGGCTTTAGGTCTCCTAGAGTGGCATTCATGTTTTATTCCAGACCTGTCCTCCTATAAACAATTACAATGGATGAAATCATTTTTTTGAAAGACAGGAGATATTTTCTCTGTCAATTCTGCCCTGTCAACATCAAGGATAATGTGATATATTCCTGCTCTGGTCTTCTCCACTTCCTGGCCCGAGATCATTCTCAGTGTAGACACTGAGTGATGCTTCTGGAACGGCACAATAAAGAACTAGTAAAACGTGTATAGAACATGGGGGAATGGAGAAAGCAAATGAACACGTGAAGTCATTCTCCTAACAGCATCTTCAGTCTAGATATGAGTATTTTGTTTCTTGTACCTGTTTAATGAAACAGACCCTTCATGCCATTAAAACTTTATCATCTGTTGTTTGAGGGAGTTACTCCTGTAACAAAAATCTCCATTCTGAGTGTCAGGATATTGTATAATTAAAGACATGGCAAATACTTCTAAGTTAGTTACTCTTCTCTTTCAAGACCTCACTAGATTAGGTGAAAAAAATATTTTAGAAGTAGTGTGCTTTTTCTTGCTTTTTTGGTTTTGAGCCCTTATTGTGAAGTCAGAACTCCTATTACTTTTAGGTTCTTTTTCTTTCTTTCCTTGGGTCTTTTTTTGTTTGGTGGTTTGATGGTTCTCTTTAATAAATGCTGAGGTTCTTGTATGAGTACACAAACCTGGAAAGCTTTGCAAATTATCACATTTTAACAACTGGTAGCACTGCCTTAAATACTGGAATGGGGAAAAGCATCAGGTTTTAATGCAAAACCTGTATGAAACGAAAACAAATGAAAGAGACCTAACAGATGAAAGAGCAGGGTAATGAGACAATTAGGTTCTCTGAAAGAAGGCCCTGCAGGAGAAATAACTGAGGTGCTCTCCAGAGGACCCATGCAGAGGACCAGGAAAGTGACCCAATTTACCTCTTTTTCACTGGGACAAGCAAGGCTATTCATTCAAGGACAATCAGCCCCTTATTCATTAGCCTGAGGTTACTATTAATATTATTACTTATTGTTCCTGAAATTGGTCTTAAGTGCTGAAATCAGAAGCCTCTGCTGCTTGAGCTGGGGAATAGCATTTGTCTGGCAGCAAGAGTAGAATTTTATCCTTTTACAAGGCCCGTGAAAAAACACTTATTACTTACTAAGTACTTAGTACGGTAAAATGGAAGTTGTCAAAGATAACAGTCCTTTTTGATTTTTGTCTGTGGATATTCCTGTAAGCTTTTAGTCTTTTTCCACATGAACATTTATTCAGAGCAGACAGTCCAGGAATATTTCCATGGACATCCTGAAATCTCGCTGAGGCGCTAGATGGTTGAAATGCAACACCAATTTATTTGGCACTCACAGCTACCATACTAGCAAATCCAAACAGTGAATTTACCATGGCAAAAGTCCTGGTAAAGAGTTCAGTAGCAGTTCACAGGATAAGAAAAAAAAAAAAAAAAAAACCTGTTAAAATCTAGAACTTTCTGTCCCATTCACCACTATGATATTTAAGTACATTCCTACAAGCCATTTGTTAGATAAATGTGAAATGTAAACATGAGGGAAAAATATTTTAAAGCCCTGGACAAAACTAACAAACAAACAGAGAAACAATAATAAATAAATAAATAAATAAACAAAAAACTGGGGCCACTTCCTGGCTTCCTCACAAAACTCCAGTATGACCTTGGGCAAGCTGATAGAGGCAGAAATGTGCCTGTCTAGTTCCAAGCTCCTATTCATCATAGGTCATTGCTTCCTGGCCTGCTTACCCCCATACAGCATCTGGCTGAATTTCAACTTTGACTGAGCTAAGGAACCATCTAACCTTGTGAAGAAAAAAAAGAAAGAAAGAAAGAAAAAAGAACAACAACAACAAAAATATGCCAACAGTGTGATCCATTTTCTTTGTAGTCAGACCTTGTGGCTCACTTCTGCTTTGAATTCATCTGACTGCAGCTTCCAGGCAGGGTAATTGAGCTGCCTTTTTGTAGGCTCAGCTAGATCTTTCAGTATCTCAGCAGCCTATAGGGAAATTGAGGCTGATAATTTTTATTATTTTTTTTCCCCGCTGTCCTTTATCTGTGTTGTCTCTGTAGACCGCAAGCTTTCCAGGGGGAACTTGACTCTCACTATGTGTATGCTCAGTGCCTTGCACCTTGGACTGGACTCATCTTTGATGCGGGATGATTGATGTGTAGCATCTAAGTTACGAAGGTGGGTAAGGACATAAAAAATCCAAGCAATAAGCCCCCAAAATATCTGCAGTTTACTGCAGATGCTCAGAAATCCTTGTTTGCGCTACAAGAGAAAAGGTTTCACTTGGAAAGCGACGGCGCTCTATAGCAAACTGTCGGCAGAGGGCAATAACAACTCACATGTTGAAGCAATTCCCGGTTCGTGTGTTAGGCCAGTTCTGCCGGCGTTGTTTTTGTACTTGACCGCTCCCAGGGAATGAGCCCTCGGTCTAGTCCGGCAGCTCCCTGAGCAGCCTGTGTGCGAAAGCGCTCCTGAAGTCATCAAGTCAGGGGTCTAAACCCTTTTCTCACACTTTCCCTGCAGCCCCTGTATTTGCATCCTCATTGATTACGTTGCAGGACCTCTTGCAATCTGACAGTCTAGAAGGGTGACCCAGTACCAGTTCTAGGAAGATCTTTGGAAGCAAGAGCAGGGTCTGTTCTTGCTTTAAGAGATACACCGGTGAGGAATACAGATCTGTTCGGGGACCTGGACCACTCAGCAGAGCACGGTTTGGGAAAGCCAGACTATTCTGGCATTCCTGGGGAGTTTTAATTTTAGATCCAAGTGAGTTTGTGTAGATTGGCAAGAAGTTCTGGAGGCAACAAGTGGAGAGGAGACTGGATGAGCAAGCCAGGAGGAAGAGGTGAGCGGAGTGTGACAATCATGTCTTCAGGCCTCAGATTTTCAGGAATAGGTAGCAATCCAGAGGATGTGTCTCCCAGAGTTCATCCAGCCAGGATCTCAGTGTTGCCTCTTCCACCCTCTTTAAGAGGTGAATTAAGTGACACCATCTCTTCATGACTCAGTTTCCCCACCTGTAAATGAAGCTAAAAGGTTCTCTGTGACACACTAAAAGCAGTGAATTATAAAAACTAATCAAGTGTGCTACTTACAGCTTGGCGATGAGCTAAAGGGCTTGTCATGCTGCTGGCCCAGAGTCTGCTGGGTAGAGAAGAAAACTGCTGAAGTTTTAGTCCACACGGACTGTAAATGCCAAGGCACAGCAGGAGCTGTTGGAAAATAAAAACATTCTCTCAAATCTTCTCCCAGCAGGAACAATATTCCAATTGTAATGCAGATAACCTGCCAAGTCATTCCATCCCTCAGGGCAGGTGAACACTTCGCAAAAGTCTGCAAAGGTAATCATTAGACGATTGTAAATATTACAGAATACAAATGCCAGATGTCTCTTTATCTGAGCTTCAGCTTTGCGCTTGGCTTCACCAAAAGTAAGAAAGCGTGCTCTTCCATAATGATACCATTAATAATAGCTGGAATTTCAGGGAACACTGGTTATCAGCCTGAATTAACTCACTTTCCCTACATTTCCGTACTATAGAAAAAGGATGGAGCAAAGGGGAGCAAATTACATTGTTCAAAGCCACGCGGTGAGGGAAGCCTATAAGTTCAAACATCAACAGAGGCAGGATACGGGGCCGTGCTGAAGCTGCAGAGAAATTCAAATAAACAACATTCAAGGACCAGCTCTGGAATGCAGCAAACCCAGCTAGGTCAACAAGCACACCGATAAGCGCGCAAGGCGACAAGCGGGGTCCAGCCCAGGCTAAACCTCCAGGAGCTTGTGGTATTGGGGAAGAGGTTATGTCAGCTTTGTGACCAGCAGCTTCTGGACAACTCTCACCAGCAGACTGAGTGGAAGATGTCATTTAACTGCTTCATCAGTTTTTACTACAAAGGTTCCATTCAGACCAGATTCACCCCTGTCAGTCATGACTCAATGTCTTTTCCACCAGCCAGCCTTCGGTCCTGTTGTACAGTTGTGCTCCCACACAGCTCAGCCAGAGCTGATCTGTGCCCTCTGTTTTGTTTTCCACTCTGCCACTTTTCACCCTTCTCTGACTCAGTGTGGAGGCTTAAGCTGGTTCAGGCAGAAGCCATTTCAAACTATGGCCACCTGTAACCACAGAAATCGAGCCACCGATGGTAGTAACACTAAAGGCAAGCAGCTGAAACTTTGAAACAAAAAGCAAATGTTACCTCAGAGTGATAAGCAGCTATAATAACAGACCTGGCAAGGCAGTTTTTAAAGCCAAAACTGTGCTAAGGAAATATTTTTGCAATCTTTTTTGAAATAATTTCTTAAAAGAAGCTAAAATGTTGGGTTTAGGGAAAAGGTACTGAACTGCAGTTTTCACCTAAGTTGTTTTTGGGGTTTTTTTTTAATTAAAAACTTATGTCTTACAAGGTTTAGACAAAAGTTTAAGCAAGCTTTTCCATATAGATGAAAGAAAAAAAAAAAACAAACAAAAACAAACCCAACAACTCAACATTCTTTTATGTGGACAGAGAGTTCCTGTTAAGGCGTTGGTTGCACAGAGGGTACAAAAATAGCTGATAACATAAGTATATATGGGGTGCCATTAAGAAATCAGGTGCTAATGAGTCTGCTCAGGACTGATTCACGACTGCCCCGTGGCTATTCCATTACAGCTCTTCCAGGAGGTGTCTCCGGCGGCCGTGAGTCAGACCCCTGCCTCTGTGTCAAACCTGCAGGAAACTCCCTACAGAAAAGCTGGCAGGTGTGTCCTTAAAGGCAAAGGAACCGCGGTCTTCCCATGCTTCAGCTGTTCCAGCAGCAAGAACAGCTCAAAAGAACAGCAGCTTGGAGTGAGCAGAGACAAAAGCAGCCTGAGAAGTCTCTGCACGCTGGCACAGGCACGAGCCTGTCAGCACTGTAAAGGTACAAAAGGTGGCTGTGAGCCAGTTTTGTTCCTGTTGGTCCTTGAATTGATGTTGGCTCTGACACTCTTGTGATCTTGAACATTCAGACCTAGAGGACAGACTCTTTACTGCCTGATTTAAAATCCTACCTGCAGTTACCTTAGGCAAGGTTAATGACTATAATTTATTAAAAGGCCCTTAATGATTTGTTAAATGATGTTGAAAATGGTAGTTTTATGAAAACAAGCTACAAAACGTCCCGACAAACAAAAGGTTTGCAATGTCCTCGCCTGTAAATGGAACAGTCACAAGCCATGCATTTTGGGCCAAGAACGATGCATTAAGATGTACCTACCATATAGGTACAGGTGCCCTGTACCATACTGCTTGTTGAGAAATGCCACTCTGTGATGGTTTCCTTCCCATCAGCTGTACTCCACAGACTTCCCTAGAACAGCACCTCTAGCAGATTCTGCATGGCAAACAGGGGAACCAGCTGTAAGCTACCTCTCTCATTGCTGTCTTCCTCCAGCAGTGGGGTCCCAGTGAAGCAGCAGCACCTCTCCTTGGGACAACCAGCAAAATACCTCCCAAGAGGCTGGCAAGAGAGGGAGGGGTGACCTCACCTGTTCTGTTTGTACTGATGTTATTCACAAAACACTTCTTGCTATTAAAGAAAAACTCGATATTAAAGACTGGAAATGTTACTTTGGTATTTAGCATTTACAAGAGACGCTGCATGGCTGGAACGCAGAAAAAGCCTCCAGCATTCAAACCTTTTTCTCCTGTTCCCAGGGTCATATTCTCTCACTAGCCCATTGCAAATCTCCTGGTATCCAGTGTCCAGAGCCTACGTCCCCAGCCAAAAATGATATCCAAGCCCAGAACTAATTGTCTAAGTTGCTTCTATAATTGTAAAGAGAAATAAATGCTTCAAAAGATCAAAACCACACAAAATGCTGAGAGGTACAGAGCTGCTGAGCACTAGCTGGTAGGGAACTGATGTCTCTGAGCACTTGACTCTCACCAGAGAACTCCTCAGGAGCTGGAGTCTCACACACTGTCCTCAGCATGGGAATATTTTCAAGAGCAGAACAGGGACACTGTTTTCCTCTTGGAACACAAAGATTTTAAAATAAATGTTTAAAATGTTCTTTTTGCACTTAAATAAGGGCCCGAATATTGCTCTCATTTTGATATGAGCCTTTCTGACACACCTTTTCTTGTTGCAGTCGGAAGTGCCTCTCCCATCCCAGTTGTAGAGGTGCACATGATAGCAGCGGCCTGACCTTAGAAACTGAGCTGTTAGGCCAAGATCTGGTCCTAATTGTCACACTCCCTCTTCCATCTGTCTTTGCACAGCATCAAGAGGAAAAGGGGGGGGGGGGGGTGAAAAGCTGTAATAAATGTGCTTTCATTCCTCACTTTTAAGGGTGAGATTTCCCTTTTATATAGGGAGATCTCCCAAATTATTTATTATTGGAGCTTGATATCTTTAATGGTACCTTCTTTTACCAAGAGAACAAATTATTCTGTAAAAAAGCCAGTTCTTTGCCTGTTGCCGCTGCCAGCTGCACACAAGTACAAAATTACAAAGCACTCACTTAGATGAAGTGAATACTTCATTAAACAATTAAGCAATAAGGCAGAACAAAGGCTGTGGTTTCCAGGCCTTGTTCTGTAATTGTATCCTACAGCATTAGGAGAACCAATGCTCAAGCACAGGGCTGCAATTTAGCCTGGGATTATCCCCTAATAGCCTTGTCCCGTGGGATTAGAGGATTGCCACCATGGGGAATTTTTTTATCCATCGATGGCAATGTAAAATACATGATTTGTGCTTGAAGGTCTGGAGGTGAGGATTTCTATCCCTTTCTCCTCCTTTCATCTTCTTGCTGCAACCCCTTGATTAGAAGCTTTTACCTCTGCTTTCACTTTCTGAACCATGAAGGTTATTTACTAGCCCAGTTTCTATGAGGGTACTGTACAGAGAAAACCCAGTTCATAAGTAACTGAATCTTCCCAAACGCACCGTGGACACTCTGAGCCTGAGTGACACCAAGGATGGAAACTGTGTAAGCCACGATGCTGAACAAGGTTAAGTTTGTGCTGAAATATTCTGTTCACCTCATCCAGCACATGCAGCTACCGAACTTTCAGGTCAAACGGAGAGGCACCTACAGAGATAAGGCAGATGCAGGTTGAGATGGCTGATAAGCAGAGACTGTTTGGAATGCAGATGAAGTTTGAGTGTCTAAAGTCCATCTACATTCTGCTACAGAGGTCTAAACACACTTCCTGATCTAATAAAGGCCTGATGCAGTTCCTGATGAAATTACCAGGGTTTTTCCACTGACTTAAAGCTGACCCTGGACAGAGCCCACAGCCCTACCAGAATCCCTTTCCAGAACAGTTATAGAACATCCTGGGTGACAATGGCAAGTCTTCCCCTCAAACATAATACATAAGGAATCCCTCCATGCTGCTCTCCTTCTCCATAAATCATTCCCTTCTGCTGAAACAGAAAATACAGCTCAAATGCAAATTACAGCTCACTGTATAACAGGACACCCTGTACTTGGGAGCTGGAATTAAGATCGTCCAGATTCATATCGTGGGCCAATGGAAGGCCATTAGAAGAATTAACTTGCAGTTCTAACAGGAACCAAACCAGAAATAAAAAAATTAATTAAAATAATTAAATAAATAAATGGTAAATCCCAAACCATAAAAACCCACAAAATTTTAAAAATACAATTTTATTTTAAAGTATATGTATTTTATGCTCTCTTAGAATATTTTTTTTTTTCTTGTTATTCTACTTGCACTCCACCCCTTTGGAAATAATATGATTAATAGTTAATTCCATTCAGTGACTTATGTCTCCATTCCCCACGGGAAAACAAGTTCAAACTCACTGACATTGGAATATAACTAGCTGTCTATACTCGTTGGGATGTATGGGCAAACAAACTATCATTAAATGTCAGAAAACATACGTTTTAAATTGTAGAAGCCGAGGAACAGCTTTTAGGTATAGTTTGTATTGCATTAATGCTACACCAGACTGCTAAAATTAGGCCACTTTCAACCAGACACTGCTAAACCAGTAGAACATCCCCCCCACTCTAGAGACTAAACATGGGAAAAGGGAAGTATTTGCTCTAAGAGTGGGAAAAGATGAAGGACTAGATCCACTAAAGGATTTAGGAGACAAAACTGGAATTTAAATGTAACTGAGGTACCAAATGCCAAAAATACAGCCCAGCTGCCCTTTCTCTCCCTTGAGCTGAACTGCAGACAAACCCTGAAGACAGCACAACTCATGAGGTAACTCCTTCTTCCTCTGTAGAGGTCTCCTCATACCTGCAAATCTTGTCTCACCAGTGTGGTGAGAGAGGAGAGGAGAGGAGAGGAGAGGAGAGGAGAGGAGAGGAGAGGAGAGGAGAGGAGAGGAGAGGAGAGGAGA
>JANIJG010023063.1:92072-109353 GCA_024611175.1 Megaceryle torquata
GTGGTTTTTTTGTTGGTTTTTGGTTTGTTGTTTGGGTGTTTGTTTTTTTGTGGTGGTGTTTTTTTTGTTTGTTTTGTGTTTGTTTGGGGGGGGGGGGGGGGGGGGGGGGTGGTGTTGTGGTTGGTTTGGGGTTTTTTTGTGTGTGTGTGATTCTTTAAAAAGCTTTCTATTTTCAAATATTTTAGGGAAAATATAGTTCAGGACTTGACTGTAAATTAGGTCTGATGTTGTCCAGTGAGCAGTTTAAGTAGCGCTGGCTTGGCTTGTTCAAATAACTATGCCATGTGCTTGCAATTCTGATGTAGTTTTGTATTATGTAATTTACTCTTTGTTCCTTTTAATCTATAAGCTCCTTAGAGCAGGGACTGGGAAGTTTGTTTTAATAGGCATATTTTATTTGTGGTGTAGTGCAGTGCTCAGGTGGATGGTCACGCATCACTTGAGCCATCGTAGCCTCTAGTAAGGAAACGTTACTTTTCTTACCCCCTCACTGAAGAGGTTTAAGCAAAGATCTATTTATTGTAGACTGGGTCCACTGATGGTTTACTGCTTCTGGTCTAGGTTATCACCTGCATTTTTAGAGCTTCTGATTGATAATATGTTGAAGATTGTCTTCTGACTTTGAAGGGTGAAGTTCAGTCTCTCTGCTCAGACTAGCCTCATGTTTTAGTTGTTGCCCCATGGACTCTGAGGACACCAGAGTATCTTCTGATTTGCTGAGAGCAAATGGGAACTCAGCTATCAATTCTAGAATGTCTTTGGAGAAGTTTTCCCTTTCCTACGTGATAAAACCAGTGTGTATAATTATAGGTCTTTTTCCAACCTAAATGTTCCTTTGAGCCTGTGAGACGCTCTCTCTTACCTGAGTGAGCGAGCTGTGTTGGGTTGTTTCTTCTTTGTATATGAGGGAGATTGAGATGTTATTTTCTCGCAACAGTAACTCTAATTTACTGGAAATAACATATATTACTTTCTTTAAGGTTTGCAACTTCTAAATTTCCTGAGGCTAGGGGTAATGTGAGCAAGTAAATCTCCTGGTTGCTACCATTGTAATGCACGATCTGACAGGTTCTGATGAGCTTGGGATGAGGACTTCCTTGTATTTTAAGGACCGTTAAGAGTAGAGAAATCAATTTGGTGTTTTTACTTTTGTCTTGCTGAACAGGTCATAAAGCACCATGTTTCAAGCATCTTTTAGAAAGTTAAATTCAAATCTACCTATCCTAATGGATGATTTAAAAATTAATGAAGGCAGCACTGGGTGTTCACATATGATTTTTGGCCTTGAACAACTGGATCTCTCTTTGCTAATTGCAGGGTTTGGACTAGCTGGCTTCCGGAAAGCCCTTGGAACTTAAATCTTTCTGTGACTGTTTTGGTCTAACAGAGTTCTAAACCAAAACAAAACCAAAACCACCCACGAACGTGTTGCCTCCTTGGCCTGTGATAAGCCCCCAGTAAATGAAAGAGGGAATTGTTATCTGTGGCTATATAGAATGCGTTTGGTTAAAAACAAGAGAAATCTTTTGCAGTGTTTCTTTGTTATCTAATAATGCCCTTTTTCTGTATTGAATTAAATGCAGTGAGATTTACAGGCTTTGTCAGATTTCTTCTTATTTAGCATGTGCAAAGTGCTGGATCAAAATTTGGGAGTTTATCGCTGTTTGTTTTTAATCGCCTGCTTGTATGGCTCAGGTTTTAAGACCTGCTAATCCTGCAAGGAGGAGATGCTTTTTAGGACCCATACATTTAAGGCTGACTGGCTTTAAAGATAATGTACTGTGACTCTATTAAAAGTAGGGTTCCTTGGGTTGCTTCAGCAGAGCTGGGAAGGCAACCATTTTCACTCTTGCCTCTGGCTCTGTAGTGTTTGTGTGTTTAAAAAAGGACTGTAGCCATCGAGCTCTTAAACTGATGCCTTCAGGAAATAAAAAATTTACAAAAGTCAATTTTTGCAGTGATGGGATTGTCAGAAAAATATTCTTTTACAGTTCTGTATAACAGCATTTCACCTTTTCCTGTGTGGAAAGAGGGCTGAAATCCACTAAATGGCTTATAAAATAATATGTAAATAACCCCATTTTATTAAATCTATTTAAAAATATTTATTACCAAGAAAGAAAAAAAGACTTGCAGTGAAAAATTAGCCTCTAGAGAAGAGGGTCTTACCACAGAGTTTAACTTACTAAACCTCTCCTTATTAACAGCAGTAGCCTTAAAACTCACTGCTGTTTTCAAAGTCTAGTAAAGAAGGAGGATGTGTCTGTCAAAAGGGATGCAGACTTAAGCAGAGAAGCCAAATCTCATTCAAGTTAATTGGTAATTTTCAAGTCTCCTATTTGCATCTGACTCTTATTTCTCTTTAACCCATTTAATAAAGAAAAATGAAACATAAAGGTAATAACAGGATGCTAGGATTTTATTAGCTGAATATTCTCATAATAAAGTGTATTTCATTAATGCTGAAAAATCAGAGTATAGATAATAAGGAAAAATGTGAATTTAACATGATTTCCTGTTTCATCTACTGGACAAACACACTCCATAACTCACCCGCTATGTAGTTGTTGTATAGACCAATATTACATATTGAAACTCTGAATTCACTTCTTACTGATGTACCAGAAGCCTGGGCAGCCTAAATCCCCTTTCTCTGTCCTAGACTGTCACTGTTTCAGAGCAGCCACACTCTGGGCTGTTGGTGTTGTGCTGTCTGCCACTGACCAATCTGCCCCTCGGTGCGTCACGCTGCTTTGGAACTCTTTTGTTGTCTTTTTCAATGATCTCTTATATTAAAAAAAAAAAAATATTGAAACACTACCACTGTAGCAGTAATATTTTGCTCTTGCTTCAGAGGGGTTTGTTTTTGTGATGAAATGACTCTCCCCTTCACACTGTAGATATCATAAATACTAAAAAATTCAGTGCTCTATTTGTATTCTAGTTCGGTTCATCTTATTGTTTGCCATCTTCCTCAGCAGAATTTTAATCTTGACCTTTTCTCCATTGTCATTCTTGTCCCTGTACTACATCCTGTCCCCAAATACATTGACATGCTGGTGTAGCCTTCCATGAAAGCCATTCGGAGTCAGGAGAGAAATTCCAACCTCCCTTTACAGCAGTTCCATGGGAGGAAAGCTCAGGGTAGGAATATGGAGTGGGGGGGTTTCCAAATCCTGCATCATCTTTTGGTGAACTGCACTGGAATTGAATGGAAAAGAATAAGAAAAGCCAGGTCCTTGGGTTTTTGTCTTGGCAATCCAGTGCTTGCTGGTGCAAGTCTAACCCATATAGAAAAGGTGAAGCTAGACCTGCTCACAATTAGAGTTTAGAGGGAAAGGGTGGCAAGATTTCATTTATTAACATACTCATTTATAAAGACTTATTTTTTAAAAAGTTGTTTCGATATAAATAATAGTAATTCCAAACAAAAACCCCTTCAGCTTTGTGGCCCTCTGGAAAATACCTACCAGTCCTCAAAACACCTTCCTCTTAATAGCCCACTTTGCATGCTGTGACTTTGATTTGATTTTGTCGTAGTATTTTACTTCTGCTGAACAGATGAGACTATAGGCAAAACTTGTGCAATTTAAGATTCTCTTACTTAAGTGATTCTAACTTTTGTGGGTTGTTTGAATCTCTGGTGTTTACAGTATGGAAGTTAATAATTGAGACTTGCTAGGAAATGACTGGGGCACCTTAGTATTTTATTAGTCCAGAAACTCACATTCTGAAATAAAATTGAGATTACATTCTTGCACAGGTAAACTGATAACAGCTATTTAAAATCCAGGGCTACGTGTTTTTCAATACAAAATGGCTAGGTTAATGTTCTACAGAATTTTGCTGTCAAGAACTTAGTCACAGCAGCAGAAAGAATGTCTTCAGAGTTGGTGTAAACACCTTTACTTTTGTTGGAGCCATATTAAAATGCAATAACCAGGTATAATCTGTTCCTGCATTCATTACTGTGGGATCAGGACACCTCACAGGCTGATCTGTGAGCACACTTCCACATTCCCACGTGGAAGACAACTGATGTTTTGCCCAGTTCCATAGATCTGGAAGACAGGAAAGGAGCTGACTGTGCTGTGACAGATACTTGAATTTAAGTTTTCCAGGACTGAGAACTCTCCAATATTTCTCCTCTCTTGCCAGTATACAGGAACCTGTACGTCCTGTTTATTCTCTAAGGCCAGTTTTGTGGCAGGAGAGCTGAAAGCAGGGACTGGTCTCTGAGTTACCTCTGCTGTCTGCACAGGGAGCAGCTCAGGGCAGGAGTCAGAACTTCAGATGGTGTTTTCCTGTTCATCCTCCCCTCTAAAGATCCTGCATCTGAAAGAAAAAAAAAAAAAAAAAGGTGCTCAGCAGAATAAAGCAAACAAAAGAAAGGAACTGTTCAGCAAAGAGCATTATGTTTAAAATGGAAAAATGCATTCCAGGTGTTCATCATGTTTCCATTTCATGTTCCTGGTTTTGGTTAGTGTGATTAGGGGACAGAGGGAGGGAACGGAGAACACCAAATCTGAGATTAAGCAAAGGAGTGAGGTTTTGAGAGGAAGTGTTTGGAGGAGAAGGAATATGCCTGAAATTTGTGAAGAAATAACAGTACTCCAGAAATGCACAGTGTTGTGCATTGGTGGAGGACATGAAGGGATTAGGGAGAAGTGTGAAATTTAGTTTCAAAGATCTCACGTTAAGAAATACTGAGAATTTTTGTGATGATGTGACGTCAACAACATGCAGAAAGGAATTGATTTCCTCTATTTTCCTGGACCTGTTTCAGTTTAAGCTCTAACATTGTCTTACTTGCATTCTCCCAACTCCACGTGTGCAATGGATTTATGATTATTTCATAGCCTGTACTGTGGTGTAATGTTTCTGTGAGTTTCACGTGTTCCAGTTTTCTCTTCCAGCTGTAGTCAAGTAGAAGTGCATCTCTGTGTTTCTCTATCACGTGGAGCATGTAGGGAGTTCAATACTGGCACAGCAGTGTTGAAAAGATGACTAGAAAACTTCATATAAAATCAGTGACTGCTGGTAGCAAGGAAGGGAGGCGGGGGACTCGGCTGCGAAAAATTGATTCATTTCACACACACAGTTCAAGGTGTCTAATTACAGCTACATAGAAAGCTTGACCTTGACAAATAGCTGTTTGGATCAAGTCTACTAATTTGGAGGGAAATGTGTGAAATACCAGGTGTTTGATAAAACACTTAAGATTTTTACCAGCAGCATCCTGCCCTAAGCCGCTGCAAGTCTGCTTGCTCTGCCTTACCTGCTGCTGGGGTGCCAGGGCAGCTGCTGCTTTGGATGAGAGTCGTTTTTACCAAGCTGGATACCTGCAGCTACTCCTCACCTCTCTCCTTCCCACTGCATCAATGGCAGAATTCTTTTCTTCTTAAAAGGAGATGGAGAGGTAAAAGCACAATTCTGCAGTTCACCGATGCTTAAAGTTTCTTCTCAGTCGTAACGTTCCACAAGTGAAATCTTATTTTACTAAATATATTAAAATTAAAGTCCTTTTCCTTTGCAACGACATAGCCAATGTTCTTGATATGGAGTGTGTCAAGAAGGTTGGAATAATAGATTATATAACCCTAAAAG
This sequence comes from Megaceryle torquata, assembly GCA_024611175.1. Taxonomy (NCBI): domain Eukaryota; kingdom Metazoa; phylum Chordata; class Aves; order Coraciiformes; family Cerylidae; genus Megaceryle; species Megaceryle torquata. The sequence continues at coordinate 97,680 of JANIJG010023063.1, forward strand.
CTGGATAAACCCAAGTAACAGAAGCAATACCACAGCAAGTTCTAGGGTTGCATCAGCTCAGTACTTCCTGACAAAAACACAGTGTGTTTAAATAAAATGCACAGATAGTGGATAACAAAGCAAAGCAATACATAAGAATACAGAATTCCTGTGAAAGCTTTATTGGTTACAAGAAATGCAGAAGTTACTGTGTCCAGTTTGACATCTTGCAACCTCTTTCTTGATGGATTTGCAACAAAAACTAGATTTAGATAAAGTACTGGTCAACAAACGCTTGAGGCTTATGCACTAATGTAAAGCAACTTGAACTGGTTTGTTTCCATGGTAAGAGACTTGGGTTTGTAGCCCTCAAGCTTTCTTCTAATTGCAAATGTCTAATTTTTCCTGTGCTTTGTGCTACTAAATTTTAGTTTGCAGTCTAGAAATCAACTGAAAACCAGCCCAGATACAGTAACTGACAGTTGTGCTGCAGTTGGTGGTACTAGACGAGCGTTACTGCTCGATTGCACCGCTCTGGTTCAACCATGTGCCTTCAAACTGCTCTAGCTTTTCCATGTGCATTTATGGTTTTGAGAGAATTAAATGTGACTTTTCCTGGGTAGGGACATGCTTTTCATGAACAAGGGATGATTGAAGTTTTTAATACAGCTGTTGACTCTCTAAAAACTTTCTAAAAATTTATTTGACTCTCGAAAGCCCTCTCTGACATTTCTGCAGCACTTCTGAACTTCAAGAAACTGCACAAAAAGGTGAAATCTATTTAAAGTAACTTGTATTTCAAGAAAGTCACAAATGAGCTGTTTACTTCCCTAGCTTAGCGCCTCATCTGAGATTTCAGTGCTTTCTAACCCACATGGTATTGCATATCTCCCACTAAACTGTTGCTTTTCCCTTTTCTTTTCTTAGGAGACGTTGACCCAGCAGCAAGTGTCATTTCATTAGGTCCTGTATCTCTGATGTTGTGGATAGTGGAGTCCTCCAGCGATGAAATGAGCAGTGGACACATCTCAGCATGTCAGTCTAGAGCGTTCAGAATCGAAATCTGGGACAGGCTGGGGCCGTGGGGCAGAAACAACAGCCTCCCCTCTTCCCCCCAACCCCACACAGAACAAGTGGAAGCTTCCAGTCATGGCCTACCAAAAAAAACCACCAAACCCCACAAACAAACAAAAAAACAACAAAAACAAACAAAAACCAAGCAAAAAAAAAAAGCTTTTTGTTATGGGAACTGCATTGAAGGTTAATTTTCTTATAAGAGCAGATGTAAATGAATGGGATGGTTAACTTGACCTGCGAGCAGCTCGGTGAAAACAAAGATCAACCTGCAATTCTGCAATTCAGATGGATGACACTGGAATGGAAAAGGTCTTTGACACCCCAGTATGTGGGAGAACAAAGTTCTGAAGTTGACACAAGTTACGTTATCTCTGAATCGAGAACTTTGTGTTGGAAGGATGTTCTTTGAGGGCTGCAAATCTTACGGGAGAAAAAATGTAAAGCAAATGGTGAAATCTAAAAGAAAACCCTGACAAGCAGGATTCTTATCAAACACTCCTCAGTGAGAAAGTTTTTGGTTAAGGAATAGCCTTTTGCTGCCAGATGAGAAAGGTGGGGAGGGGTGAAAAATTTAAGAGCTAAGGAGGTAAAATGTCTTTTAAGGTTTAAAATGGAATGTGAAGTTGATTAACACAGAGTTGTTGACTCGTACTGCTTGGAACAGCCTGACACCAGCCTAAGGACAGGGATAGAGTTGAGCCCATTGTATGTATCATTGAAAACCAAAACGTGCCAGTCAGCATAACAGAAGGATGTCAAGGAGTGGATCCAAATATTTGGTTGATCTTCATGGGTTGATAAGCCTCTGTGTCTATTGAAACAAACAAACAAAAGTTAAAAAAAAGTTTAACAAGTAGATTTCTTTTTTTTTTTTTTCTAAGTAGAAATGAGGTTTCTTGGTCTGTTTCTGACAATCTGTTATTTATTAGCATAGGTTTTTGTTTGCTTTCAGGTAGAGGTAGTTAACTGAGTTAAGGAGCTCATCTGTATGTTACTACTAATTTGGTTCTTTTTCTAGCTCTTTTAAAATCCTTTTTACCACTGTTTTTGGTTTCTGCATGTAGGAAGAGAGACTTGTAAAATTGTAACATTTCATACAGAAATGCCGCCCGATCTTCACCAGCTTCAGAAATCTGACCTTTGCCAATGCTGCAATAAAGTGTTGTAATTTAGGGTTGGTGTCTGTCTCTTCACGTTGACTTCTCTTTGCAAGTGATGTTTCGTGGTGTAGCATGCAGCTGTAGCTCGGGCAGTGCTTTGTACAAGCAACGTAAAAATAGCTGATGGCATCTTACCAAAGATTCCTGCCCCAAGAAATATCCTTGAAGCACGCTTAGATTTTCTTGCTGTTAGCAAGAAGTTGTGAAACTCGAGATCATCCTTTCACACAATGTGTCAAACACCTTCAATTTAATCAGTTCAATCAAGCTGGGTTTGAGTGGATGAATAGCAGTGAAGTTCCCCCTCGTGGCTTGTTGTGTTGGCATCTCGGCTCGTGCGCTAACACGCGAAAGGATGAGGTGCTGTGGTGGACCATACGTGAACCGATACCAGAGCGGAGCAAAACTCCTCTTGGTGATAAGCTTCTGTTGCCTGAATACAGAGATGAAACTGGGGGTGAGTAATGTTTCTGTTGCCACGCAGTCCTGAACTAAAGACAAGAGCCTTCTACTTTGCTATGCCATTAGCTCAAGCAGGTACACTGAGTTTTAAAGTGCATAAGCTTGTCCGTGGTGCTTTGGAGACAAATACAATACAATTGGTACAATACAATTGGTACAATACGCCTACCTCAAGTTATGTTCTTCAGTCAGAGAATTGGGCTCTGAGAGTGGAAGGCCTCCACGTGCAGCCCTTGGTCTGCTCCTTTGCACGTGCTGTGCTGACAGTCGGGGATTGAGAAGTGCTGGAATCGTTGCAGCACATTTTCCATGAGGATGTCGCTGGTCAGGCTGGTCATGTACAAGTTCCAGTTTGCAGAGCATGGCTCAGAAGTTTTGATAAGCTCACGTGTAGATGCATTTCTCAAGATTTCTGTCAGATGATGTTGTGTAAGTTGGCCGGTATCCTGAAAGCGTGTGGTCACCCAAAACCTCCCATGATTTCACAAGTGCCTCCAGGTACCATTGTCTCTGTGCTCAGAGAAGGAACTTCCCAGGCCCTGGCTGTGGGATGTACATGCCCTCTGAGGAGTACCTTGTAGGAAGACCAGGTCTTCATTTGAAGTCTTGTGAGATTCCTTTCATACCATATCTTTTTTTTCACATAAAATTTGTGGGTGCATTTATTGATCGCATTTATTGATCACATTTATAACTCTGAGCTCCTCCAGGAAGGTCTTCTACAGCAGTATGACCATATCCACTGGTCAAATCTAATTTCTGCTTCCCCCATGAAAAATGCTACCCATTCCTAATAGCAAATTAAGCATCTAATTGTGGTTCAAACTGAAGTCAACTTCCTTTTCTCAACATGCTGCTTAGTTCCAAAAGCATTTAATTTATCCCAATTGAATAACTGCATAAAAATAAAACGTGAGTTCGCATTAGCTTTATTTTGTATCTGTCTGGATAATGCCTTGGATGGAATTTGAATCGATGGAAATACCTTTATAAAATTATTTGCTAAAAATAGTTTGGGGTCAGCTGGGGATTTCCCTGACCAGGCTGAAATCACAAAATAATTCAGTGAAACCTTTTGAAGTAGAATTTTAAACTATACTAATATTGCACTGCATAAAAATCTTATGTCAAAAATCATTGTGAGTGAAACAATCAGGGCTGAACATACACAGTGAAAAAATAATGTTTTCATCCTATTTATTCTTTTCTGTTTGCTGGCCCCACAGCCTGGGGGCTCTAGGGCTTCCTCTCATTTCGTGTCATGAGAATGCTTTCTTCTCCTTTAAACAATATTGACTTGAAATGCTCGGGTGAGCAGCCTGGTTCTGATACAGGAAGAGGGAAATAGGCTGTGTTTTGATCAGTGCTTGTCTGTTATCTATGAATATTGCTGCTCTATCTGGAGTATCGGATGTTTGGTTTAATGACTGAAGTGATATCTAATATCATTGTTCCTCTTTTCCTACAGTGCAGTGACCTGCAGCTGTGACACATTGCTGGGAAAATATTCCAAATTCTAGTTGTGGCATCGTTTGGTGAGAGAGGATGCTCCTCTGGGAGCATTTCCCAAGGGATGCTGGTAGAAGATGCTCTCTCAAAGAGTCGTTCTAACACAGTGTTCCCGAGCACGCATGGAAGGAGTTAAATCTGGGGAACTGTACGTAGATGAAGGAGAAACTGTTCCATGTCCTTGATTGTGTAAAAGATTGCTGTTATCTTACCTTTCTCTGGAAAGAATTTGGACTTGAGTCAGGTCTGAGCATTTGAAGCTGCATTTTCCCTGATGCGAGGCTCATTGAGCTGGCTCACTGACAACCAGAAAATGTGTTGTGTGATTGTACTCAACAATTTTTTGGTCTCAGTTTTCGCTCGTAATCTCTCTTCTCCCCATCTCTCAAGCTCCTAAAATTTGAGGCAGGTGCTGGGGCAGTCATAGTCCTTCCTGTTGTAGATCATCGGGTTTGTGAGCATTAAATCCATGGGACCTGAGGGCATCCCAGAGGCTGGAACACCTCTGCTGTGAAGGAAGGCTGAGAGCTGGAGCTGTTCAGCCTGGAGAAGAGAAGGCTCCAGGGAGACCTTATTGCAGCCTTTCAATACTTCAGGGGGGCCGATAAGGAAGATGGAGAGACTTTTTACCAGGACCTGTAGTAACTGGATGAGTTGCAAGTTTTCAACTGAAAGAGGGTAGATTTAGCTTTGAAATTAGGAATAAATTCTTTACTGGGAGGGTGGTGAGACACTGGAACAGGTTGCCCAGAGAAGTTGTGGATGCCTTTTTCCAGAGCAGATTGGATGGGGCTTTGAGCCCCCGCCTTGTCTAGTGGCAGGTGTCCCTGCCAGTGGCAGGCAGGGTGGAACTAGAAGATCTTTAAGGTCTTTCCAACCCAAACCAGTCTGTGATTTTTATGATTTATGGTGCATCACTTGAAACCCTGTTTGATGTGCTGTGTGAACCCTTGCTCTGGGATGGAGCCAAGGTGGCTGGGAAGCTCCAAACCCAGCAAGTGCCGCTTTCACCCAGGAATGTCGATGCTCCCAGGCAGCACCTTGAACTCCAGCTGATGGTACTGGCCATCTTTCTCTGCCCTGCAATGCAATAGAAGTAGATGATGTATAAATCTTTAATGAATTGCTGAGTTTTCAGACTTGCTATAATTTTATTAACTTCCCAGGCCTTCAGAGGAAGGTGGCCCTTGTGCTTTTCTGTTATGGAGATAAAAATACTATGTACAAACAGGTGGGTGTGGACAGGCAGCAACACACGTGTAACTCTATGTAGATGAAGGCTTAGAAAACCACCTCTATGTCCTCGAGATTGCCTGATTTGCTCAAGTTTTCAGGTGTTTTTTCCCTTGCCCTTGCAGTGAAGGTGTGCTTGGCAGGGCAGCGGGATGAGAGCCGCGAGGAGATACCCTGTCGGGCTCTGGCAGTTTGCTGATGCAGCCTTCTCTTGGCTTCACGTGGCAGCGCGTTTGACTTCAGTAGACGCGGTGCCGTTGACAAGCGCTGACTTGGGAAAATAACCCGGGACTGGCTTCGGGGGCTGGTTCCCAGCCCGTGCAGCTGATGGGCATCAGCACCGGCTGAACGGCTGCGGCCAAGGGGAGCGATTAACAGTCCGTGCACATTCGACCTGAAAGCCCTTGGACGCTGCCGGGGGAGGCACCGCGCTGCCCGAGCTGGGTCCCTGCGCCGCTCTTGGCTACGCGCTCATCGCTGCTTTTCTGGCGGGAGCTGTAAATGAAGGCAGGCAAATGAATAAGCAGGTAAACAAACTTGCTAATTACTACTGTCCCTCGTAGGTTGTGCTCTATATTAAGACCACGTATCCCAGACAGGTAACTATTTTGAAAATAAGTACAGTACTACCCTGAGTCTGGTTGTCACCAATAAATATATTAATTTTTTTCCTTTTTTTTTTTTTTTTTTTTTTTCCTTTTGAGCTTCATCAGAGATTTTGTTTCCACACTGAGGCTTTTTCCTTGGCCATGTGCCATTCTGCCCTGCTGAAGATGCTCATCTGAGATGACACTTTGCTGTTTCTCCTCAGAGCTCAACCATAAATAGGTTTTTTCCAACCACTCCTACGGAGATCCCGGTGTACCGGGAGTAGGAAACTATTTGGGCAAGAACCAAACAACTGAATAATTGTCAAAACATTTACTTGTGTTGTTTGAATTACAAACTTTGCTTTTAAGTTATTACTGTCAGGGTATGATTGTGCCATTAAAACACTTGGTGTTTATGGTCGTTGTTAGAAGAACAAACAGTGTTTGGTTAAAGAGACTCCTTCCTTCCTTTCCTCTGATTACTTGGATCCAAGCCATTGGGCAAATAAAAAAAAAAAAAGTTGAGACGCTTAAAAAGGAGGAAGAAATTGAGATTTTGCAGATGTTTATTTGTTCTTTTGACATTTACCTGCAGGAGAAAAAAAATTCTGTTGCGCATGGGATAAAGGGGAGTGGGGAGTGTTTCTGCAGGAAACAAGTCATGGTTGACAGCCAGAGAGCTTGAAAACTTTGGGGGTTTTTTTATTTATTATTTTTGTAACTTTTTTGGTAGGACCTCAGGGTTACCATGGTGAGGGCACCGCTGTCATACTCTCATTAACAAGTTTCAGAGCTGTAATGCTCATGAGTGGGACCTGGGAAGCAATTTTGGATGCTGGTGATGTTTTCACTCAAGGTACCATCACTTGGACCAACATTTTAGCCACGATGCAGTTGTTGGCCTTATTTTTTTAGCTTCTGAAGACTCTATAGTTTTGTTGCAATCCCACGTTTTATTCCTTGTAATTCTGAGAATGGCATTTTGTAGGTAAATCAAGATCAGCATCATCACTGTCCCGCAAGCCCCACCTCCACAGGTGTGAACCACCTCCCTCCCCTGCAGCATGGGCAGCCCAGCAGATGCAGCACAACTGGGAAAGCCAGCGGGTGTCTGTGGTTTGGGACCTATGATGGTGGTAGGTACCTGGTTACGTGCTCTGCTCCATCCATTTGGTGTAAATTATTGAGATTTTGGGAAAAAATACTATGAGTTTATCTACCTGGGGTGAAATCCTTGGGGCTACATTTGTCCCTGAGCAAGAATGCTGCTGGCCTGCTCGTGATAAATTATCCAATACTTTTTGTCTGGTTACGTGATTCAGCTGCATTTGCAGCAAATACTTCTAGACAGCTGTCCTCTTGCCACTGGAGCCTCTGGGATGATTTTTGTGGCAGCTGGTCCCAATGGACCGTCACTTTGTGCATGGCCAGTGCAGTTCCTGCGTGCTGATCACTGATCTCCCCAACGCATCTTCCACTCCCCATCCCGGCACCACTGCAGGGTGTGGCCTTTGCACTGAAGAAGCTCAGCTGCTAAAGCTGTTGGTACTGCCTGGTCCTAGGCAAGCTCCGTATCACCTGATGGTTGTTGGGCCATCCCCACTCCTCTGTTAGTATCTGCGTCCTGCAGTGCTACAGGTGAGGAGACTCTTGGTTTAGAAGTTTGTATCTTGTTTATTTCAGACTGCATGTTCCCCTCCTAGATGTAGGATGTTGAGCTCTATGTTGTGCATGAGGAGACTCCCTCTGTACACCACTCTTCTGCAAAATAGGAATTTGAACTGGAAGATGACTTTAAAATGCAGGAAGCTCTGTGGAAGCACCACCAAAGGTGGTGTGACCCATCAGGGAGTGATGCTGTCAAAAGTGCTCTGGTACCCATGAAGCCTTGTAGAGATGCAAAAGTGCTCAGGTGCTACTTCTTGCCTCTGACAGGTACCTGAGTGTGGAAATTGTCTGAGGTGGCTGCACCACACAAAAGGCATTGAAGTCCTGCTACAGCTGGGGGGAATCCAGTAAGTGAAGCCTCAGCAGCTGCTGAGTAAGTTCAGCCCTTGTCTAAATGTCACGGGTGAGATCTCCGCTGTGGCAGTGGCAGCCGGGTGTCCCGCGTGTGCACAGCCACCACAATTCAGGTGTTACCACCTGGAGCAGAGTCCTGTAGGTGCCTGAGGCTATTTGAGGTGTCACCCAGGGCATCTGTGAAGGGTTGGCAGATATGATGTGGGACTTGGGGTAGACCTGTGTCCTCCTCCAGTGGCAGCAGAGGCTCAGACAGGGTATGCTGGGGCATGGAACGTCCCTAAATAGGTGTGAGCAAACGAGTTGGGTTGCTCTGACTGCAGTCGGCTCGCTGCGGGAGAAGAAAGACTGAAGTGGTGTTAATGAGAGACGTAATTTTGCGAGCGTTAGCCTCTGCTGTCAGCTCTGCCTCCTCGGCACGCAGGGAAGGGCCTGGGCAAATGCAGGACTTGGAGATACCCAAGGACCCTGCTCAGGGCTGCAGCGTTCTGCTTGCTGGCCCTACCTCCTAGGGCTTGTAGCCACTAATCAGTCCCTTAAAAGCCTCATCTCTGGGTAATTTGATTAAATAAAGTAATATATTTTGGGTATAGGCATTAATTTCTGACCCCGTGTTTTGGGTGGCTCCTGAATGAAAAGAGCAATGCCATGAAAGAGCAGTGACTGACCAACCACGACCTGCACAACTGAACCAGGGGATGCTCCAAGGGAGCCAGTTTCAGAAACGCTTCCACACCAGCATGGCCAGGACCCCCCCACACCCTGCATGTGCCTGGTGCCGGGGCCACCACTTGGCTTTGCTTGCATCTCTCCAGGGAAAGCATTGCTGGAGGCCCCCTCCAGCAGTCACAGGAAGCCCTTGTCTGCTCTACAGGGGAGAGTTACTTCTGGCTGCAGAGCTGCTCAGTGTCACGGTCCAGCTGAGCTGGTTGTCCTCCTTGCTGTGTCAGTATCCATTTTTTTAAGTTGCCTATCTACACATACACATGTATCTCATGTATCTCTTCATAGTAAGCTAAAGATCAGATCTTCTCTCCTGGGAAGCAAGACTTGACTGCATCAGTAAAGCTTTCACAACCCACCTGAAGAGAGGTTTAGTGTCTCAGCTGCATTATTCCAGTAAGTGGTTATTACATTGCTGTGAGTTGCTGGAAGTTGCGTCCCTGGAGTGATAGAAATGAAGCCCAGGTAACTCAAGTAGTGAGAGGTCTCAGAAGTGGCTTTGGCTTTTCTGATCTTTGCTCTGAGAAGCTCCTTGTGGTGATGGGAGCTCCAGCATCCTCCCCGGGCTCATGGGAGGAAGACCTCTCTCCTGGGAGGAAGACCTGGCGGTCAGCCTGGCTGGGGAGGATCATCCCACTTCTCTCCAGGAATTCAGCCGAGCTGTTCCAGGCAGACACCGGTTCCTCACCCCCCTGTGGCAGCCTTTCTTTGCCAGAAAGATGGATGCAACAGCAGGACTTGAGCAAACTCTCCCTTTTTTTACTGTAACACCCGAGAGGTGTAACTGTCTGGGGTTTGTTACTCGGGTTGGGCTCAGATTCCAAGCCCTGTGAAACTGGGAGTTTATTTCTAGGCACGAGTCTTGTCTAACGTAAAATCAAACCAGCTTTTGGTTTCAGGGGAAGCCTTGCTGTTGCCAGCAGGTGACATGCCCCAGAGAAAAGTCTCTGCTCTTGGCACAGCCGGAGCAAATCCCAGAGGTTTATTATAGGATGTACCAGGAACAGCCGTGCTGGGCACACAGTGCCCATTTCCTGGGCTTGAGCGCACGGGAGAACTCCTGCCATAAGTAAAACTTTAATCGGGCAAACAAAATCCATTTAGGAGGCAGGAAATATTCTACGGTAATGAAGTTTGTGTTGTGAAGCCTGAAGACCCTGTTGATCCTCTACCCTTCTGCTGGCTTCTATATGGGAAATAGAAATGTGCTGACAACAGCTTTCTTACAGTTGTTTAAATATGAAGCAATAATCTCCCTCCTGCTGTGGCAGCTGCTACCAATGCTCATCTTCCTTCTGCTGTCATTCCACCCTCTGAGCCTCAGTACAGTGGGTGGCTTAGTGTTGTTAATCAGAGAGTAGGAATGACTCCTTGCCCACGTGAATCTAACCTTCCAGGCTGCTGCTTTTTCTCCTGGGCTGGGAAGTGCTTCTGAAGCAGTAGGTGTGGTGGTGGGAGAGGAAGGGTGATTCAGGATTGGTGCGTAAGCCTGGGAACCAGAAGGTCAAGCTCATCTCTGCTCTTTTTTCCTTGGTTTAACTTCATTGCCCTTACTTCCCAGCTGGGAAATGCAGCTCTTGCCCTTCCTCCCAGTGATGGATAAGCAAGTGGAGAATACATTTAAAAAAACAATATATATACACCGTTTTTTGATGCTTGCAATAACAAAAGCTAAAAAAGTAGAGCGCTTCCGTTGAAATGATGGGAAAAAATACATCCTGAGCAGCTGATGGTGAAGTTGACCTCCCCAAACCTCTGAGGAAATGAGTGATGCTGTTGTTAACAGAGATCTCTGAGGCTGAATCAGAGAGGGAAGTGACTTGCCCGGGAAGCCACTGTCAGCAATAAGAGCAGAGTGCTGTGATAGCTGCCATTAAGTACCCGTGTGTGCTGTGCCCAGCAACAGCTGGGGTGTCCAAGGCCCCATGAAGCTCAGTGCTGGTTCTCCGGGGTCATGAAGGATGCCTGCACCCTGCCATGCAGCTGCAGTGAGTTCTGTAAGGCTTCCAACTCACTCCTGGGCTGAACAAGCCATGGCTCAAGATGAGCTTGGATGTAGTTTTGGGCGACTCACAAATGTAAGCAGCGTAATGTTCAGCAGTAACCACTCAGCTGCTCTTCTCTTTGTATCTGACTGGTCTCTGGGTGAACCATTCCTTGACCTCTCTTGTTCTCTCGGTCAGATGCTTTTCCAGTATCTCTGCTATAACCTTCCATTTGCAAACCAAGGAAGGTGAGAGGAAGGATGGCCTGGCTCCTCCACTCTGGAAGCACCCCGGGGCCGCTGATGGAAGATGAGCGTGCTTTCCTCCCTGCTGAAAGGCACAGGGCAGCCACATGTCCTAACCCAGCCTGATCCAGCTTACTCAGGGGTCTGTGCAGGGCTGCTCACTAACAAAGGAGGAGAGTTACTGTGAATTTTTCACACTAAAGAAGGTGAGACAATCATTGCCTTCTGCTGGTTTGCTTACTCAGGTGCCGGCTGCAGCACGGGGCAGAGGCTGAGCTGGTGGGAAGGGCTGGTTTGTGAGCAGGGCAGCTGAGGACAGAGCTGTGGGCTCGCTGGGGACACTGCACTTGGTGCAGCAATGGCCAGTGAAGGGACTACAGCAAAGAGCTGGGATCGACCTCGGGCAGCAGCTCAGCAGATCCCTGGGCTGGCTCTAGCCCAGGCTTTAGAACAGGAGCTGCACCCTCAGTCAGTGCTTAAGCAAAGGAGTCTATGGATTTATTTTTCCATTCAAACCTCCAGGGTACACACACCTTTTTATCAAGTTGTAGGTCCCTTCCCCGATAAAAATGCTACTTAAAAAAAGGGGGGGGGGGGGGGGTGTGTGGAAAAAAAAACCCGCCTCCAATTCCAAAACGTTGGGCTTTATTCCCTCTTGTGAGGGCACTGTAATGGGAACTTTCCTTTTG
>JANIJG010023063.1:118311-144570 GCA_024611175.1 Megaceryle torquata
TCTGCCAGGCCACTCTCCAGCCACTCATCCCCCAGTCTGTAGCGCTGCATGGTGTTACTGTGGCCAAAGTGTAGGACGCTGCACTTGGTCTTGTTAAGCCTCATAGTATTGGCCTCAGCCCATCGACTCAGCCTGTCCCTCTGCAGCAACTCCTGACCCTCCAGCAGATCAACACCCCCCCAGTTTAGTGTCACCTGCAAATTTACTGACAGTCAGTTCAGGGACAAGGCTTGGGGAGCCACATGGGAGGTAAGTGGTGCACTCAGGGCAGTCCAACAAATGGGTTGATTCCCTTTTGCTCTAGGCTAAAGTGGGACTTCTAGAGGGAGAAATGAAGCTGAAATCTGGCTCTACCACTGCAATCTCCGTGTTATCCAGAGTTAGATGGTAGATTACAAAGTAGCAATAATATTAAGGGAGAGTTTCTGCAGATTTTACCTTTGAGTTACACAAGATACAGAATTATACTACATATGAAGATATGTTCCATAGCAGTGAAGTGCCTTGGGCTATTTTCTCCAGCAGGAAACAATCCCATAGACCACAGAAGTGATAAATAATCACTTGGATTATCCAGTCTTCATTTTCTATGAGTCACTGCTCTTGATTAACTCTATCGCTATGAGAAGCTAAGCAGCAGTGTGCAAACTCTTTCCCCTCCGCCTACACCCTGGGAAACACTCACTTTTCCAGAAGCTTGGAGATGACAAAGAATGATTAGGAAAGGCACTGCATTAATACAATGGATACAGGAAAGACATTTCCCAGGAGAACTGTGTAGGTTCTGGAATGTAACTCGGTATTGTTGAAAATTAAGTGAGGTTTTCCCTTTTCTGGATGGAATTTCTGTCCCAGCAGGCATACACTGGAAAGTCTGCCATCAGTAACTTGACAAGAAGGCACCAGCAAAGCAACAGAAGACAGTTTCCTTTCTCATCGCTACTTTTCACTTCTCCAAGGACACCTGATGTGTACGCAGGTAAAGTAACAAGGCTCTCCCTCAATGGTGGACTGGGGGAATTTAGGTATACAGCACAAATACCCAAGAGGTAGAGAGACCTGTTCTTGCTGGGGCAGCACAACTTGCTTCAAACTCACTGTACCTGCTCAGATGCTCTCACACTACATTAGAATAGACAGAACTGTGCAGCTCTACCTGCTAACTCCTTGTGCAAACAAGGCTTTTATCCCTATCCCCGGCATTAAAAATAAGAACAGCGTACCTCTGCAGAAAGGAAATGCCTATAGATTAAGAACTATGAAGTGATAGTTGTACCAAGTGACAATCTACTAACACTCAAAGCACTACAGATGAGAATATAAATGCTTTTAGCTGCCTTCTCTGGCTGGTAGAACATTTTGCCTGTAAGTAAATGAATGAAATACAAAAGGCAGTCACACTGCCTTTCAGCTGCTCTTAGTTCAGACACTAGAGGACAGGTTTGCTTATCTGTGGCTGCAATCAGGAGAACACAGCAGTCTTCAGTCACAGCTGGCAGAGGTTTCTGTTAAATCAGATGACTGAAGTCTTGGAGGGAAATACAAAGTTGGTTTCAACAAGAGGCTCGTGCTACAACCACATTTCTAGAGATTCAGGTTTATAGTCACCAGGGTGAACATGGTTTGATGGCTGGGATACAAGTACCCACACCTCTAGAAGTGTAATTCAGTCTTACCATCCACAGCATACTGTCTGAATAACTAACTTATTCCAGCTTAACTGCTATAAAAGCTTAAATTTGGATGCCATTTGCAATTGCCTGTTTAAAGGACTAACTTCAAAGGCTGACACATTCCACAGCTGGCACCCACCACATGGCAGAGCTCAGTTTTCAAAGGCCAAGGAAAGTTCTACAGCTGCACTTGAAAAGTGACAAGACAGACAAACTTTTTTTTTTTTTTCCCTTAATGGATGTTGCAATCTCCTTCCTTCCCCACCCAAATACTCATAGGGCTGCTATGTCTAGTAGGCAAGAGAATGGCAGGAAAGGAGCTGTTGTTAGGTAGGCTCTAGCTGGAGCTGAACAGGACTCCAAGCAGCTTTTGTTGCGGGTGAGCTCATTGCAGAAGCCAGACTTCCGCAGGGAAAGAAAAAAAAAGGGGGGGGGTGGGGGGGGGGTGGGCTGTGTTTAAGTTCCTAGTGGCAGCAGATCCAGGCTCTGGTGCTGTACAAAAGTGACCACACCACACTTTGTTCATTTAAAAGAACAGCTGTTCTCACATGAGCTTAACTCATTTCATCTAGAGCTTAGCAGAACAGCATGTGAAGGAAAGACTTTCAGAAGCCCTTCCTTCCATCCATTTCTGTGATGCAAGACTGAGTGCTCTGCCATGCCAGGTAAGATTTACAGAAGAATTGGTCAGCAGAGCTCTGCCCGACTCACCAACCCTCACAGATTTTGCTTAAGTGAGCAGTTTCCCATTAGGTGAAGGATACGAAAGAACTAAACATAGCTTTGCAAATACATTTACAGTAATTGACACACCTAGTTCTGAAAGGCCAACCTCATCTCAGTTGGCACCTTCATCTCTTTCCTCCAAAATGACTGATGTCACATCTCTAGGGCAGGCAGCCCTAGAGATCAGGCAGCATTATGGCTGGTCACCATACTGAGATGCAAGGCACCCAGCCTGGCTAGACACTCCCTCAGGCAAGGCATGTTTCAGTTTGCAAGACAAGGATATAATCCTATTTTAGACACACAAGCACAGTTGAAAAGGAACCTACTCAACTTGGCCAAAGCAAAAGAGTTGAGATGTAAAGTAAGCAGAGTTGCTTAACCACCAGAATATTATAAAATGCCCACTTGTATGTACTGCTTATAATACAGCAGAGATTCAAGAAAGGTGGGAAGAATTCTGTTTTAGTTAACTGATGCCAGTTTTAAGCTAATTAGAAATAGACTTGCTAACCTTAGTTATTTCCCCACATATTCCAAGTATTAGAACAGTTCTTATTCTGTCTGGGCTGGTTTTCCAAGCCTCCTGTCTCCTTGAACAATGTGGGTTTTTTAAATCAAAGCAGAGTCTTTTTAGTTACTCAAGTTATTCCCCTCATACTTTCCACCAGATCCCTACTCTTAATAGAGAAATAAGCCTCACAAAAATAAATCTCACACACCTAATACTACTGACTTTAAAGCTACTGTCAAGACATCCTAAATTTGAAACTTGAAAATTGTGCCTTAGCCAAAGCTTAAGAAAAAAAAAAAAAAACCTGCTTGGACAGAAGAAATTTGGGATGCAAACAGCTGAAATAGCCAAGTATGCTCAGCTAGCATTAATATTTTAGATCCCTGTGCAGCTAAACATTTCCTGCTTATGCCAAACAGGAAAGAGTCTGTTATGACAGTGGTTGGTATAAAAGAGGAAAATAAAAATAATTTAAAAAAGAGAGATAGAAAAGAACAGAATCTGTTTCATAGAAAAGTTTACTTTCTTATCTGTACAAAACAGTGACTTAATACCAAAGGCCCGTAATCTTTCACATGCATCTGAAGAGATTCTTAACTTCATATCCAGACCTAGAATCCTAAAAGCAGCACAGCCGTGGCAGAAGCAGAACATCAGGGGAAATCCCAAGACATGTGCAGTGGGTAGGGGGAGAAAAATAAAACAAAGAAACAAACAAAAAGACCCAAATCATTCTTCTAAACATTGCTAGAGGACCAAACTTCAGTTAGCAAGATACCAGAACACTGGATTCTACTTATTTATCATCAGTCACTTAATAGTGCCAAAGAATAGACATAGAAGTGACTGGATGCTTCTCAAAAAACCATGAAGGGAGCAAATGATTCTAATGTCATAGAAAGAGATCGATGCAGCACTACTTAGGCCTTAGCCTGTTAACAAGGCAGTCAGTTCTACTTGTAAAAAAGAAAGGGGGTGGGGGGAAGCCCTGCGACAGGAACAGTATCAGAACAGGCACAAAAGGTTCGGTGCAGAAGGAGAAAGCCAAGTACCTCTGATTAGGTTTACAGAAAAGGAGCACAGAATGGATTGTGCTGCTGCATTGCTTAAGTTGGAAGCAAGTGAATTACAGATGAGAACAAGAACTAGCACAGGATCAGACCACAAAAGTCATTTGTCATTTCATTCAGTAGCCTGTCTTCAGCCACCAGTAATGCACAGGGCAGGGGAACAGGCAGGGTTGGGGAGAAGACTATTGCTGTAAATCAGATGGATTTGTATTTTCCCTGCATCCTTCCAGTTTCCAGCAATACACAGCTTAAGGACTTCCCAGTTGCATCCGCATCTGTGTACTCAATAGCCCTTAACGAGCTTTTCTAGCATGAATTCATCTTATTGTTTAAGCCCATTTAAATGGCTGGCATTCACAGCATTCTGTGGCAATGAGTTCCACGGTTTAATTGTGTGCTGTGTCAAAAAGTACTTCCTTCACAACCCACTATCTGATGATTTTGATAATACCATTTCATTTGCTGAAGAAGACTATAATACCCAATGACGTTTTCTTCGGTTTATCGATATAATTGTACCTGCGTGGCTCATAATAGCTAGCAAAGCATATAATCAATAGGTCTTAAGTGAGAAAACAAATGAGCTAGTAGTATTTAAAAAAATAAACTAGATGAACTGAAGTCATAAACCAACTAAATTACTTCTAACCTACTTGTAAAACAGCAAATTAAAGCAATGCAAGGCCTACATAAACTCTGAAGACTCTCTGGTTATCGGAGTTAAGCTGATCGGTTTATAATTTCTTTCCTTTAATTTCTATTTTAGAACAACACTGAGAAAAATTGGGAGACTCTTGAGGCAAAAGCCACTAACACTATTTGGTGTGAAATTACTTAATTTTTGTAAAATCTCATTTCTCATGAGAGGGTCACTGACTTGGCCAATAGGTAGAAGCAAAAGATGTCAAAGCCTTCAGATCCAAGTATATGACATGACCCCCTGAAAATATACTCCTAGATGAAGGAAGCTATACCTAGATGAAGTCATGGCAGGGTACTTATGTAACTAAGGGGGGGTGGGGGATCAAGGGACAGATTGTTAATTTGGGGAAGCAGCACAATGTATTGTGAACTGTAGAATGAAACAAGTCCCGAATAAATTTATCCCCGCACCTCTAAGCTTTTGATACTTCACTAACAACAGTAGACAATTTAGTATTTGTTAATCCCTTTATGCTGGAAGATGTTGCAGGAGCTAGGTAGGACAGCATGGGACCTTCACGAACCATTTAAGTGTGCTAGTAGTCACCAAGATGAAATACAGTTGAAAAACACATGAATATAGAGTGATGAAAAATGTCAAAGTTGGGAACATGAGACCCAAGGAGTAGCAGGTCGGTTTAAGCACTGTAAAGAGGAAAAAGTGCTGTTCAGGTACATGTGTGTCATTCTAGAACACATTAACCAGAGTGATGAAACAACTGCACATCCTCCTTCAGAACACAGGGTTCAGATGAACCTTGGAAGGATGCAGCCAAGCTGGGCAGGGTCCAGAACAGAGCAAGGAATTCTGAGAGTTTTGCTACACACAGGAAGGCTGGAAGAATGGAGCATGAAATGTTTTGGAACAGGGAAGAATGAATGAATGGGTGATAGGCAAACACAGCCCTGTATGTATTTGAATATATAAAAAGTTGGCCACCAATACCATTACCAAAAAAAAAAAAATCTTCTCTATGTGCACTGAAGGCAAGACAAATGGAAACTGGCTTTCACATTACAGAAACTCTAACACAAGTATTGCCTGAAAATGAGTGGAGTACAAAGAAACTGCTTTGGAAGTTCAGGAATGCCTATCACTGAGGCTGAAAGAGCAGAGCTGCCCATTGCTGGAATAGTCTTTACCTACCAGGTCCTGCTTTGAAGCAGAATGATGCAGTTTGTGAATAGAATGCAAATTGCCTTCAGGGTCTATAGTCTCACAAGTACATTTTACAGCAAGGTCATTGCCTGCTAGGAGTCAAGCTCTTTATCCTAGTTCTAGACTCACATGGTCCAAAGGAAGCAGTCCTCCAGCCCCTCTTCCTCTCTATGTCTTGCCCTGCTGGTAGGAACAACGTCTCTAAATGACCCGAGGCATACTCCTTCCAAGTCATACCAATTATCAATATAAAGTGGTTGGAGCATAGCATAGCTCTCTCCACACCCTGTAAGGAATGACTTCTACCTGCTCAAAGACAACTGTATCCATAGAAAGTATCAAACAGCCATAAAAATTCTTCACATTTTTGTGTGTATTGTTATTTGGCAAAGTACTTGTACATGGTGAAAGACCTTGTTGTACAGCATGGCCTGCAGACTATCAGTATCAAGGAGGAAAAAAAAACATAGTAGCTTTATTAAAGGAGTCTCTCAGGACTCTCCCTTGAATGTACCTGGAGTGTAGCTCAGCATCCCAAGATTCCACATGCTCAAATTGTGAGGAGATAAAAAGGTGGTAGTGGGCTAACAGACACACAACCTGTCCTTTTCCAGGAACTCCTAAAACCACACTGGAATCCCAGGATCTCTTCAGAGAGGCTGGACCAAAGGGATAGTAATGTGGTGCACTCAGAAAACCAGGTCTGTTGCACTTAAATTATCTATACTGACAAAGGATAAAAGTCATAGCGGCTAATTTTTAGGCTTTAAGAGACATTATAACTACAAAATAACCAGGTCAACCGGGAGTTAAACAGCTGAGTGTGTGAAATAAGATACTGGGCCAGGTCAGACTACAAGACACTTGCTCTTCTTGTCTATATATGTTCAAAATGTCACCTGTACTACACAAGGCATCTGGTACAACCCACCTTCAGTGACGGGGCATCAAGACCAGTTAGAGCCACAGCAGAAGCTTGAAGAACTAACAAGTGGAATAAGCGAGACATCTTTTTAGACTCACAGCAACCTGACAATTTAATCCACTTGACTAATGTCCAAAAGAAATAGTCACTTGACCAAAATCTCGAGGTCACCACTGTGGCATTAACTGAAGATCTGTCTGAACTAGAGGCAAAATAGAATTAAAAAAAAAAAAACCAACAATAGCCATCATTCTGCAAGACATACTCAAATACAGAACGTCTAGTGCTGTAGTCATATGAACAAATCCTAGCACTGTCACAGCTTATTACTAATGCAGTTCCAAGTAGCACAGCTCACTTTAAGTACAACCAGCACCTTCTAGTATGAGTTTCACAGGCGATACTATTGTCCTAGCATGTTATTCACACCTAGAAACTAAAGCAGTTACTCATGGCTGAGAACAGGTACACAGTACAACTACCAGAGTGAAGCACTGAAATAGAAGGATTGGTTTAAAGAAGTTGGTCTGGGCCTATTCAGTCAATGCAAGAAGACAAGCTGCTTAAAAAAGCCAAACCAAAACAAAAAGCTAAGACCTGGTTTTATCTCTGAATTCAGTGTCCAATTGTATTTCACTGCAAGTTAATTCTTACACCACATAATAGATGGTGTCATTCAAAAATGGCTTTCAAAGTCAGAACTGCTAAGGGAACAGAGAGGTTTTGTTCACCATCCCCCTTGGATACCACAACTGATTCCACGTATGGAGAAGGTACATCTGACTCATGCTTTTGCCAAGCATACGTATGGATGCCACCTTCACTGGAAAAAAAACAAAACAAAACAGAATATACCTACAAATTATGTGCATACATAAAAAATTCTAAAGTTGTAAAAGTTGGTGTGAGATGTAAATATCAAGACAAACATTCCTCCCATCTTAAGACAGGCTGCTCTTGTCTTCAGTTACTGTGATACATTTGGCAGCATAAATCCAGACACAAACATCTATTATTTATATGGAAAACTCTACTGCAATCAAGACAGGACATCATCATCTTGCTTTCCAGTTTAAAAAAAAAATATATAAATTTGTCTTTAAGGACTGCAATTGTCAAAGATTAACTAAAAGCACCATTCTGTATGTAAAAAGCAGCTGAGGAATCTGGCAAAATTAAACTGAGCTGACAGATGATTGTTAAGAATCACACATACAAGATTAAGACCTTTTTGGTACACAGCAATTCACATCCATCTCCTAAACCACCAACCAGTTCCACAGCAAGCAAAGGCAGCACAGACACACAATATGCACCAACAGCCTACACTCAGCCAAACCAGCTCTAAACAGTCAGCGTAGGCTACTGCTGGTCCAAGTGTTTGTCTCTATTATCACATCCCTAGGTTTGTTTGAATTCCACAGATGCAACACAAAGGTTATATTTAGTGACTAATGTAGTTTGACACCAAGAAGCTTAAGCTATTCTTTGTAACTGAGTAGGAGGAAACCTGCAGCAGTAAAGGCCTGTCATAAAAAAGCACTGCTACACTTCTTTCCTTTGCAAGGACATTAAAAAAAAAAAACCACCAAACCAAAAAAACCCAAACAACAAAGTCAACCCTGACCTTCCTTGTCGTGTCTCTAGGTGAACAGACGCAGAAAAGCGATAAATGAAGAGGCAGTTGCTTCTCTTTCAGGGCTGTGAAGGTCTGGTGTGCCTGAAAATTTGTCCCATCCTCTCTCAGAACTGGCCTAATAAATATGTATTTCTCTACACAGAGCTATCTATCCCCTCCTTCTCATCAGGCGATCAAAGCTTCTGCATTTTCTGAACCTTTGTAACAAAACCACTGAAGCAAGAAGTTAAAGGTCTCTACGAGCATATTCCAGCAACTAGCTTTTCCCTGTTATGCTTAGTGAGCTGTAAAAATCATGCTTTTAGTACACAATTACACAAAGATATAGAAAAAGAAATATTTGAAGAATACTGCTCTTTATCCTGAGCATTTCTGAATCCTGAGCAGACAAAAGGTATCAGCCAGTGGAACAATACCGTTTTCTCACACACAAAAAGGAAATTTCTCCGATCACAAAAAGGAAAGATGTGAGCAGCACTAAAACTTGGACTATTATTTACTCGATCACAATTGGCAGAATTTCCTTCATATTCGGTTCAGCACAGATCTCTTCTGAAACTCAGAAACTGAAATTATGCCTTTATTGGAAAGAGTTTCCATTCCCCAACCTGTTTTTCCACACACGCCAGTTATCTGACACGCCACCCACTTATACTGCTGGAAGAACAGTCATGGAAGGGGCTCTGTGGCACCAGAACTAAACTCGATGGTATATGCTTCACTTTCTTCATGCACAAACTCAAAGAAAAACTAAAGACTTCAGGATCTTCTTTTGCTGAGGCACAGGTCTGATGGGAATTGCCTAAACCTGCATTAGAATAGGAAGGGATGCCAATTCTAGCTGATGCATCATGACACAGGTTATCACATGGTAAGATTTAGTTAGGCTAAGGGAATCCGTGTCATTTCCCAACACAGCAGACTCAGGATGAGACTGTACAAACACACTGATTTATACATAGCCTCAGTATTCAAAGCTGATTTTTTCAACTGACTAGCCTCATGCCTACTACTGCACCTACAAATAAAACCCATGGAAACATGATTGGCAACTAGTTCCATGGTCTGGAAAACTGGAGTCAGAGTAATGCACAAAATTAACTAGTAAATCTGCATAAATTAAGTTGCAATTCTTTAACTGCAACTCCCACTGTAATTCTTTAAGATTCAACCACTTTTCATATAGTAAACAACACACTCCAAATACTGGAGTCTGAATGGGGTATTTGGCTATGCTCTCAACCTCCTCCACCCTAATCCCTCACAACTTTTTTCTAGCACTGATCTGAAACAGTTATGGGACTAAATTTAGTAATACTTGTTTTGTGTTCGAGCTAGCAACACAATGATGAAGGATACAGCATAATACTAACAGGGTTGTATTTTCATTAGAAACAGCCAAGAAGGAACATCTTCAGAATTACCTCCAGCTGCTAAAAACGCTCACAAAGTAGCACAAAAATCACTGAGCATTTCTGAGGTAGAGAGATAAACACAGCTATCAACTTGCCAACTTTTGTTGCTTATTCTATCCCAGAAAATTACTTCACCTAAAGGAAGCTATCAGGGAGGGCAGAGGAAAAGATATGGGAAACCTAATAACACGTTTAAGGCAAGACAGAGATTTAGATTTCCATTTTGGGAAAGCATGTTTACTGGCGTGCTCCTTCCTCGGTTAAAAATGGATGCTTTTCAAGTGGTTGGGATGGTAAAAACAATAAAAATATGCAAGAAGCCTTACCTGCTTTCTAGGCTTAGCCTGTCACAGTACAAACAGTACTGTTGAGTTCACTGCCTGAATCATCCTGCTAATTGGGAAAATGCAGAAGCCCATCCTACTCCCTTAATTACTCACATAGTATTTAAATGACCACTCACCCCTATTCACTAGTGTGAAGACAGCTTTGTTTATGGTGATGTATTTGTTACTCACCTAATTACATGAAGGTTGAATAAGCTGAGACCTTCGTTCAGAAGTGTCAACAAAGAGCTTAAGCAAGAAACAGCTTATAGAACCAACAGTATCCTTAAGTTCCTTTACGAGCTACTTAAAGCCAAGGCAGAGATAGGCACTGAACTGCGTGCCGCATGCAGGTGGTTGTACTGAGTAAGCAGCCCAGCGTCCTGCGTGCTCCTTACTGCTGTGCCTGGCTCTCCAGGAGGAATGACCAGACAGATGCACTCTCCAAGATCTGAGACAACCAGACCAGAGTAACAAGCTGTTGTACCAAATCGGAGTAGTTATTTCTGGCCTTTCAATTTGTTAACAACCAAGACCAAAAGCAACCATTGAAACCAGCAAAAAAATCAACACTTAATGGAAAAAAAAAAAAAGTAAATCCTGTGATGCAAGCAAAGCTACTAATGTAATTTGTGTCACTTTGCGTAAGTCTCATTAAACACTTACCAAGGCGAGATTTCTGCACTTAGCTTGACTGCCACGATTCTCCACACTGCCACCCATCTCCATGCTCCCACGTGAGTGCTTTGGGGACACTTCAGATGCCATGTCAGGAGAATCCAAGAGGAGATTTCTAGGCATCACAGTCTCTTGAGTTATCGATCCTGATAACTATTGATCCCAAGAGCTTTTTCATTTCTGAAAACAGAAAACATGTTACATTTAAATCTGGTTTTAAAAATACTTGAAAAGGGGTGGAAAATAAAAAGTTAATAAAGAGTATATCTTCATGCTCTGCAACACATCTACAACCTGTGTAACTTGGAAAAAAAAAAAAGGTTTAAAAGATGACTTGAAAAATCCAACTTAGCAAGGTTTTGTAGCCCATCTTGTGTGCTTCCGAACCAGATGTCTACAGTTCCAAGCATGATCCCTGCATACATTCCTACCCTACAGATAGGGTTTGTGCATTCCATTATGACATGTTATTAACAGTAATAAAATCCTATCAGCTGAGATACCAACTGACCTGGATTCAAATATCTTCATCTTTTATTAGCTTTGAAACAAGAATTCTATTTATCAGATCACATGAGGGAAATAGAACCCAGTCCATTTCCTAACACTACTGCTGTTAACTCACGTGTTACTGAAGCAGCTCTGTGGCCAACTGCTTCTGGTGAAGCATCCGTGAACAAAAATTAGGGCCATTTTTGCACCATTGCATTAGATAGCAAAATTGTGTTTTAAAACTTACAGAACTTCAATTCTCTCAGCCATGAAGAAACAGTGCTAGCACATTGAGAAGATGCTTACAGGCATAGGTGCTAGTGCTTTCTGGAGCAAAAGCCCCCATTTTTTTTAAGCCATCCTAGCGCTCAGTTTGGCAACACCTCTGAATTGTCACCATCTCCCAAAACACTCTGGCAGAATTTCTTCCTTCATTCTCAAAGTATCACAAAGACAAAAGTCACCCTTGTGCACTAATGGCAGAAATAGGGGGTGGGTAAAAAGTAGAACCTAGTTGATTTCTCTCTGCAATATGTTAAAACATCCTTTGCAACAAGAAATTGCTTTGTTCTTTAACACCCCATCTTCTCACCCACCCTGCCCGTGACCGGCAAACAGCAGTGACACGTTCCTCAAAACAGTTGTTTCTGAGGTACCATGTTACATCCAACCAGCTGGCAACTGGACACCATTACCCTGACACTGTACAATTGAAATGATGGTCTTGCTTCCCAAGTGCTTCTCCCTTTGTTATGGATCAAGAGGCGACATGAGAAGCAAAGTCAAGTCTGCATTTCCAATTCAATTGGATTACTTCTCCTTCCTCCCTAGCCCTGCCGGCTGAGAAACCAGAGCCTCCCGGTAAGCTGATTAGCGTTTCATAGCAGGGAGATAACATCTGCCAATACTGAGCAACAATTCCATCCTGCTGATGGCTTCCTCCTAGGAGAGGGCTATGGCATTACCAGAGGTAGCTGCAAACGCTTCCTCATCTAGGCCATAGCACCAACATGTGTCCTGCGGGAAGGTTCCCACACAAGGTAGCCAGGCTGCAGTCCAGCAAGTCTGGGAAGCACACTCCACGTAATCAGAGCACTGGATTGCTACAGTAAAAGCATCTGATGCCTTTCTTATCAACATTAGGTCTAACCATTAAGATTTGGCCTTGCTTTTGCATAAAAGGAACACTTCTTATGTTAATAACATAATGCACACTCAGGATAATGGTCTTGAGTGATGCTGCAGAGGTAGAAACATGCTCTTGGCCCTGGTTTTCAGAATGACAAGACAGGCAGACAGAAGAACACTGCAGCAACTGCTGTACCTCTGGTTGCCACATACCCAGACTCACACCAAAAGACTACACCGTAGAAAGCCCAACTAGAAAAGAGCAGCCCAAGCGTAGAACATATCCTCCAACAGCAACTGCACCTACAACAAACCATGTGGCACTGAACAGCCACACACACAAGAAGATGTATATCATTTTCAGAAGACAACATTATCAGTTAAAATCTTGACTCCTCTGAAATGCTACATGCAAACACAAATATGGAATTTTTAGAAGGCAAGACATCAGAAGATATCTTGACTCCTCCAAAATTCACAGAAAATTCCCACCGCCTTCATATTTCACCCTGTGACTTTCAAGGTGATGTTCAGATGGAAGAGTATTTTTCTAAGGAGGGACCAGTAAGAGGCAAGTAGTCCTCCTGAAATCCAACACAAGCCAAGTGTATTTCTCATCGGCATTTTAAAGCTGCAGCAACAATTTTTATCCAGGTGTCCCCAGTATCAACTGGACATGCCAGTTTGTTTAGTCCCTTGGTGATGCATTACAGACAACTACTCTGTTTCTAGAATTATACTCAAAACTGTTTGTGAACATTTTACAGCCTTCATCATGAGACAGCTTAGCTCCAGATCACAATAGTTACCATAGACAACACCCACACTTAAAGACTAAACATATAAAGATATTAATCCAAGCTACCAAGAAACCAGTTAATGAGCCAAAACTCTGAGAAATGTGAAACATACACGAGCAACATATGTAAAAGTACCATCCTGCTTTCTCCAATAGTAAAGCCTTGGCATAAGCAGGTTGAAGCTTCAGAATGAGCTATCTGCATCCAGGACAGCAGGAACACTTAGAAGCAGGAGTAAAACATTAAAGCTCCAAGTTCTAAACAACAACTACCATCCCCGCTCCCATCAAGCTCCTGTTACTCATTTTGGAACTCAAGCTCAGATGTTTCTCAAAGCTCCCAAACAACGAATAAAGACAGTGACTGCGACGGGTTCAGAGAGCCACGCGCACAAGATCAAGTAGCAGGCATAACACCACTGCTTCTGCTTTTGTGTTGTCAGCCGTGGCTTCTTAGGAGGTTTTACTCATTTCAGAGAAGCCTGGGAGCTGTGCCATCAGAGCCTGGAGAAATGGCAAGGGGGGAGGGTGTGCGTGGAATGTTTTTCCCTTCTATCTTTCACATCACCTTCAGCACTTCAAGGGTACCTGTCAATAAGATCATAACACTCATTCATACACATTATTTCTCCCCTTTGCTGTGGCTTTTTTTTTTTTTTTTTTATGCTTTAAGGAAGAAACTCCCACATATTTGTCCAGAGCAGCTACAGCTGATGTGAGGCTGCCTGGCATTGCTGCAATACATCGGCACGCTTTACAGACAAATTCCCCTCCTAAATATTGCTAACTCACAAGTCCCTTCATCCTTTTTATGTCCCCTCTATTAAGTGACAGGCTTGGTGGATTTAAGATAGAAATAGCCAAGAATCTAATGAATTTCAAGAAGACCCCAGTGCCTGTTTTGGTACAATTGCCTAGGTAACAAGCAAGGGTTCAAACATAAGGTGACCATCCTCAGAGAGAGCAAGAACAGCAGGATGACAGGCAGCTGTTCCTCCTGACCTTCAGAGATGTATTAAATATGAAAGTTGCTCACAACAGGATTTTCTGCTTGGCCTATTCAATGCATTGCAATAAGTTGGGTTTGGGATTTCTGCATGATTTAAGAGATGTGTGCCTGTACCATTAGGGATTAATAAAAAAAAAAAAATCAGACAGCTACACAAGATTGCAGAAGTGTGACAGGAACACTACTGTTTGGAGAGAAGATTCCAAATATTAAACCCTAAAGGCATCTTCGGGCAGCTGGGATTCTATCAGCTGAAATGATGATCACTTCTCGGTTACACTAGAGCTGACCTTCATGAGATACTTAAAACAATACAATTCATGTCATGCATGCTTCCCAGAGGTTAGTAGGAAGAAATTTAAATACTCTGAAGTTAATATTCAATTTTACCAACAAAGATTTAATTTTGCTTTCACAGGGCACCTAGTGCAGAGAGACTGCATTAAATTGCCATCAGAGATAAGGTGCAGCCTGTCCTTTTGAAAAGGATGGTTTCATAGCTTTGCTGACTAAGATCACTTTTCCACTGAAGTTCAATGTTAGCATTTACAAGGAACTGTTCCTGTAGCAGAAGATTAAAACCAAAAAGTTTGTTTATTAACAGCCCTATTTGAAGCCTAGCTTAATAGCCAAAAAGATCAATCCTACAAAAATGGAAGACATTCAGAGGCTAAAAGTCAACCGCTACTTAAGCCAGGAGCCAAAAGTCAGCAGACAGCATCACGCCCTTTACTGCACGATATATTTAAGGTAGAGTCAACAATTTTTAGAAAGTTATCATACATTTTTAAAGAGAGCACAATATCAATCTCTCCCTCCCTTCACTATACACACAACTTCTAGAACACTCTTTGCATGAGCCATTTCTTAAGCTAGATTTCCAAACCTAGACTGTACTCTGAGCATCACATACACTTTGCCCATTCTTAAACAGCTATTTCTCAGTGATAAAACCAAAACAGAAGAGTTGGCCGGTGAACTTCAAGGTTTGTTTAATCTGATGGCTGTACACAGTCATACCAAAGCACCGCCAAGTCATCTTGCACTCTGTGGCAGCGCTTGAGTTTGGACAGTTAAACACCTGGAAAAAACACCTGGAAGTACTCCGAGGTCATTCAAAGTGTTACTGGGGGAAAGGCTTTCTAAAAATGATGGTTCAGGGGCACACTGGAGTCCTATATCTTTATTAGCTTCTGACAGGAGTATGTAAAGCAAGGCAAGGAGAGCGCAGGGAATTCATTCAGACTCCTGCATGCTGTGGTCAGGAGACCACACGGCTTCCCAGAACAGGCCAGGTATTTGTGTCTCATAATCTGAGTAATTTTTACTTGCATAAAGTGCTCCTGCAACATACCTTTGAACCTGCTGTACAAGATCCCAGCTACACAAAACCAACTGGCCCATCACATGCCTTTACTGAGCCACTGCTGTTAGAAACTCCTCAAAATTAACTGACCCAGCACAGTGAACATATTTCTTCTGTATGAGTAGAGCAACTAGCAACTGAATTCTTAGATTCTTCACTATGTGAAATACAGAGTAAAACCTTGAGATTAGAGGTAACCCAGGTCCTGCTCGTGATACCTAGTAAGATTTATGCTTTCTGGTAGATGAATAGACTCAGTAACAGTATTGCCTACAAAGGATGAACCTCACAGGCCAATTGACTAACTCTAGGAGCACACAGCATGGCTGAAGAGGTACTGCTTTGAGCACACAAAACCCTCAGAATCAGACAGTATCTTTATAAGTTGTTCTTACAGAGAGTCAAAACAAAACTCAAGTAACCACTGACAACACTTGATGTTTAGGAACCAAGGTAAACCAAAACTGGACAACATGGTTAAATTCTAACTTTTCTTCTCTGCATTTTTAGTGCAGATGCTTATGATGATGTGCTAATACATTTTACTATGATGCATATTCCTTATCTGCTTGGAAAAAATCCTGTCTGTCCAAAACAGTAATGGCTATTTAACATCCAGTAACCAGGAAATGTTCCTGCCCTTGTTTAGAGGGACTATCACCAGACAGAACTGCTGACTGTTGAAGGGGGGGGGGGAGGGGGGGAAAGGCAGCTTCCCACACCCCCCAGTCCATGACAGTATGGCCCAACAGGCCTACAGCATTTTTGTAGACACTTCCTTGAACATAAATTCTGATTGATATTTTTAGAACAGGTGATGAATAAGTTTGAACATTTAACAAAGTAGGACATCGGGGTACTTTCATGGTAGCATGGCAGCTGGGACAGAGGTGCAGCTGCAACAAAAGTAATTCAAGTGCTAACAATCATACAAGACTCCCAGAATTCAAGGGAGTTTAATGCAAGTAACCCCAATATTTTGTTTTAAACTTTCTGGTTTCTGTGGTGCATTCATGACAATTCAAACTTTCCTCTACAGAATGCAGAGCTACAAAATCTGTTAGCTTTAAAACTAAAAACAAAGATGCTCTCAGTCCTCCAAAGCTGGAGCCTCAAGAAACACACTGAATGTCATTCATGCAACTCACAGTAGAATTTGCAAGAGCTGCCAACAGTGAAATAATTAATCTTGTGTACATAAGTTTTTAAAAGAACTAGATGGGCAAGGCACCAATTCAGTAAAACTTAAATCCAGCTGACTTCACTAGGGTATTTCATCACACGCTTAAATGGTTTGGTGAATTGGATCTCAAATTAAATGTAGCAACCACTTAAAAAGAAAGGAAACAATCACAAACCAATGTTTTCATTACTTAAGTAATAATTCAATTACTACACTGAGTTCTCCAAATTGTGCTTTGCTCAGAAACAATGCTTAAGGTCACACCTTAGACCACATTAATCCAAGCCTCAAGATACCAGAAAAAGAGTTTTCAATACTGTGCTTCATTCTCAACTGGTCTTTCTGGATTTTCAAGAACAGCCTTTTTTTTTTTTTTTTTTGAGATTCAATATTTTAGAAATTGTTACCTACTGAAGACAACCAAGCAAGTTTTTTGCAAGAGCCTGGTCATCATTACCTTACCATCCTCTGCTTCTTTTGAAGCAGGCATTGGAATGAATACCAGTGCAGAATTTGATGATGCTGAGCACACTGATCCACTCTCAAGCCAAAATTTATCTGGGGGAGAAAAAAGCCACCACGAAGCATGTTCTCACATGTCCTTATCCCTTGCAAGTAAACTGTTCCCAGTTCACTACCTCAACAGCTTGAGCTGAATCCCATCGCCTAAAGCGAAGGCCGGTGGCAAAGGTTCGTATACAACGTTGTGGATTACACCACTAAAGATCCTCAAACTGCTCACATTTCACATGCATTCACAGCAACAGAATCCCTCCCTGCCACAACTAAAAATAGAACTACAGCCAGGGACAAGTAGTTACTTTTCTTTAGATTAACGTCTTACCCGAGGATAATGATAAGGCTCTCAGCGGTACTCTCCAGTTGAGATTTGATGATGGTACCCGCTCAGTGGGAAAACTACATCTGGTACCCAGAGCTGTCTAGTCCAGTATGATACAGGACTTTAACCACATCCAGGTGATGGCTGAAGTCTTCTCTGACTTCAGATGTCCTCATGCAAATTTCAACAAGCAAAGTGTCCAGATCTTTTCAAGTTACTCCTTTCAAATCTCCCCTGTTAACATCAGGTCAGGGCGGTGCTATCTATGGCAGCCAGCACTTCAGAAACATGAAGTGTACATAAACAACTTCAGTCACAGACTCCTCTGTAATTAGTCAACTTCTGTCTTGTTACAGATGTAGCATCACTGGGGTTAGTTTTTCATTATGTAACTATTGCTACAGTCATAGCAAATCCTGTTTTACAAAGTATTTAAGGCAGCAAGGTAATTTTCAGCCCCAGTTTGGCTGTGTCAATCTCACGGCTTGATCTTGGGTTGCTTTCCTGTTTCTTTTTAATGACTGCTGTGCTGGTATAGGGAGGAGGGCTGAAGGCATCTGAAGTACAAAGCAAGGATGTTTCCTTTAAAAAGCAGCTAACTTAATGCCCATTTCATTCCTATGCAAGTCCATAAAGGTCTGAGGCAAACAGAGCTGAAAACAGCACTGGCAAAACAAAGCAATGAAGTCTTGCCTCGGACTCTCCTTGGTACAGCAATAATCGATACACGCCCCATTGAAAAGGATATGTTTAAGCAGTTAGTTACACTGGAAATTAAGATTCCTTGTTTTTATTTTTTAATTAAAAAAGGAGGCGGCGGGACTTGGTAACAGTATTTGACACAGCCTGGCTGGCTGGCTTTGAAAGCTACATTCATATGCTCATTTATTTTCATGCTCCAGTGTTTTAGAAGGTCAGTCAGCCTGAGTCTTGTCAACTACTCAGGAGTTGAACTGTTCCAGTTACCATACACAACTAGCAAGCCCCTCTGCCAACATTCTTGGTTAATATTTCTCTCGAAGGCATGCAGAGAAAAAGCAGCTACAACCAACAGGAGAAGAGTTTTACTATTGACAATACAGAGAGATGTAATATAGCATTCTCCCTGTTCCCTTCCCATGTCAGGCATTACTCTACCTCTACTTGTAAAACCTCATTTTACTTATTCAGTCTCCACTGCAAAATCTCCAAACAAATCCTTGGCAAGAAAGGCACAGCTGGAAAAAAAAAAAACCAAACCCACACTATTCTATTTCCGAGAAATAATTAAGATCTTCATTTCTTGGAGACCCAAGTGAGCAACTTTTTTTTTTTTTTCCTTTTACTCTTTAAACACCAGCTCCCCCCTTATACAGCAGTAATTACTGCAAAGGAAGGAGACCAGCCACAGTCATTACTCTATTTACTAGTACCTGTACAAGTCCACCTGCAATGCTGCATTAGTCAAGAGTCTGTAGAAGTCTTAAAATAACACCTTTTTACCAGCCTAAGCCAGAAATTGAAAAAGCTTTTAAAACTAAGACTTACACTTTAGAGTTTGGAAAGGAGCCTTTCCTTCTGTGTCCTTCACAAAAGGATGGGGGAAAGGAAGTAATTGTTACTTACATTTCTGATAGCTGGTATTAGAGATAAACAACCTCCTCCAAATCTCTTATTTCACCTACATGCTTGTTACTGCAAGACTCATCTTGCTACACCTGTACACAGGACCAAGCACAACAGAGCTCTTCTTCCAGCTACCTCCTCTCAGTGCTACACTAAACCAAAAACCATTCAGGAAACATGCCCTTGAGATCCTGGATTACTGAAAAATCCCAAAACTGCTTTTAAAACGGGGATTTGCTCTTAAACCTTGACCAAACTACCTAAGATTAAAATCTTAATAAGCACCAGCCATCTCAGGCTTACCCTCTGCAGATGGAAAAGGCACCTGACAGGGTGTAGGAGAAAAAAAAAAAGAAGAAAAAAAGAAAAAAGAAAAAAATCATTTTGAACTAGACTGCTGCCGTTTAAGTCAACAGTTTTTTCCACTGGTAACACTAAACTGCAGACAGTCAGAAAACAATGAGGAGGAGTAAGGCAGCCCGTTCCCAACACCCTTAGGCAGGCAGTAACACCGTACATTCAAAGTTTAACAATGCACGGGTACGAAGCCCTTCCTTACGTCTCTCTTTTTATTGTTGCTCAAGTTGCCAGTTTGCAACTTGTTGTTAGACAGGATATGATGGAGAAGAACAAGAAAACCCATAAAAGAAAAAAAGAAAAAAGTGATCCATAACACAGCTCAATACTGGGAAACCGAGCCTCACATACCGCAGAGAAACAGTCAGCTAACAGTTTTCTCCTCCCCTCCTCTGTATGCAAAACTAAACCAAGCCCAACGCGCCTCTCCGGGGCTGTGCTCCCGTCCCCCTCCGCGCTGACAGAGCGGCGGGAGGGCAGCTCCCGGCCCGCCGCCCAATCTCCGGGGAACAGCAGAGCGAGAACCCGGGACCGCAGAGCGACACGGAGCAGCCGCCGTCCCGACCGCCGCTCCTGGAACCGCGGGAACCGTCGTGAGGAGAGAAGAAAGAAAGAAAAAAAAAAAACAAATAATAAAAAAAATAACAATACATTAATGAGCAATAGTAACAACATTGAACCATCCCTGCCGAGGGCTGACGAATACGCGGAGCGCTCCGCGGCCTCTCCGCGAAGGAGCCGCTGAGGAAGACCCGAGCCAGGGGCAGGGGAGTGGCGGGAGCTCAGCGGCTCCTCTCACGACCAGCTCCCCCTGCCAGGAGGCGACAGACAGAGCCAGGGGATGGGGGAAGCGAAGACCCCTTCAGCCAGAGAGCGAGGGGACAAGAACCGGAGTCAGGGGAGGGGGAAGCAAAGTTCCCCTCAGCCGAGGCTCCGCGCAGGGCGAGGGCAGCCTTCTGAGGGGAGCCCACCAAGGGAATTCTCTAAGGGAAACCCGCACTCACCAGCTGCGGGGAAACAGCCCGCGCCTAAGGAGAGAGAGCAGCAACGGCGGAGAGCTGGACGAGGAGCAGGACCAAGCCTAAACGACGGACAGCAGCAGGCAGGTGTCCGGAGCAGTACCTCCAGTCTGGGACTCCTTAGAGCAGCCAGCCCTGAACCATGCGCACTGCGCCCGGTCACCACCCACGGCGGGCGGTTAAAGCGACAGGCGCCGCGCCGAGGTGGGGCGGTTCGTCCCGTGTGGGGAGCGGTGCTTCGTCACAGCTCCGCCTTGCCCGGGCGGGACGGCCGCCTTTGTCCCGGCCGCATGGCGCAGTGCTTAAGGCCGGCTCCCATCGCTCCCGGGCGGCCGAGTGCGGCAGCCTGCAGTACGATGTGGTTTGAGGGGCTTCGCCGTGCCACCATATAGCTCTCTCAGAGCGCCGGTTTAAACGCGTGTTCCCGCTCCCAAAGCGCTGGCTGATATGGCTCCGCCAAGGAGCGGTCCCCAGTGTCCGACAGCAGTGTGCACAGCGTGGGGGGTGTGGGTATCCACAGCTGCCCTGTGAGGGAGGCGAGCAGGGCGCCATGATGGCCGGGAGTGGGCGAGGGCGAAGGTGACACCTTTAGTCCTACTATCTCGGTGCAGCGGAGACAGCCCAGATGATGAGGGATAAATTGTGTTGGATCTGGTGTTTGTAGGGCTTGTTCCTCTGCTGGGCTACGGGGAAAGGTTGAGGCTAAAAGAGGTGAAAAAAAGAGGAAGCCTGTGTCATCAGTGGGGAAAAGAAAGGAGTCTGTGTACCTTGTTATCTGTGTCACCCATGGATTTGGCTGCTCAATAATAAATATGGCCTATTTGTACTCTTATTTATTGCTAATATATCATCATACTCACTGGTATTTATCAAGTCATTAGGTCCCCTCCTTCCTTCATTGCACAAGGGCATGTCAGCCATTGAATTATTGATTTGACTTGCATTGCACTGGAAAAGTTTCAAGCCACTTTCAGAAATCATTATTTCTCGCCCATGCTGTGGTGGCAGAAATGCTCCTAGAGCAGGAAGTTCCTCAAAGAATGGAGGATGGAGATGTTTTGAAAAGATGCGACCCTTCCCCACATAAATGGTGTAACAGAACTGGAAAGGGGGAGTTGTGCGATGTGGGTCAGCGAGGGCTGGGAAATGGTAAGACTGTCCCCAGTCTGCAGCTTTCTCTTGAGTGTGCTCCAGAGCTGCAGGGCTGGTGTCCAGGAGGAGAGCAAATGGTTGAGATTTTATCTCCAAAAAGAGATTTATCTGAGGTAATTTTTGGTTATTTTAAAGGTGGTGTCTAATCTAAGCTGTTTGGTTATTCTACAGTCAAAAGTGATAGAGTATCTCCACCAGCTTAAAACGGGTTGGACAAACTCACGTTGTGAGGAAACGTGTCTCCAGAGATTGTAGAGTGGTGATGCCTGACATGAAGTCTTACGTGTCTCTCTTGACTGGAGGCCTAGTTTATAGCTTGGTAATATTAGTCTAGATTAATCCAACCTCTATTTTTTATTCTTGGCTCTGCCAACAGCTTGGTATAGGATTATATGACTGTCCCATATAACAGCTGTTACACAGCAGTACAGGAGAGGAGAGTGCTGTATTTCACTAGGAGCAAAGTGGGAGTGATGCCTAGTTAAGAAGAACATCTTTCTTCGGGAAAATTATTTAATTCTAGAATATACTTAAAGTCAAGCATATACTTTGCCATTTCCAATGGGGAAGTATCAATACACGGCTGCAGAGTGCTTTGAGATTCCTCACTGTGGGATGTTAGATAACTTCCATGTGTTATTCTTACAGTGTTATGTGTAAGAATATGCTAACTCACCCTGCCCGAGGTAAAGCTCTCCTTGCTAAGTAGGACATCACCTCGAGGAAGATCTTAGAGTTTCAGGGCTTTGTCAGCTCCACAGTGTTACTGTCTTTATTTCTTGATTTACTCTCAGCACCTTGTGTCATCAGGTCTAGTCTTACACTGACAATGTGTTCTGTCTGCATTTTTCTACTACCTCAGGTGTGTCTGAGGGAGCTTTTTGTCCTTTTCATCACCATTTGTATGTTTTTTGCTTCTTTCCTCATTCTTCAACATTACCAACTGCTAATCCTGGCGCTGCCTTTATTCTCGGAGAGCAGCTGTGTGTTGACACATTCTGTCCTGAAGATGGGGAAATTCATGGTGCCCCGTTCCAAGCACACAGCCCATTACTGTGTATTACAGAGAACTTCCCTCCTCAGTGCTGTGAAAACTTGTTATACCAGTTTAAAAATATGTCAGGCATGCATCTCCTTCCTCTCACATTAATAATTAATTACCATGTGATACTGACATTTCTGGTTGCTACTTAATAAAGCAGAACAGTATTTTATGTGGGTTTCTAACTTCTATTATACTCCAGTGTCGACGTCACAACACAGCTGTCAGTGGCAGTCTGGTCCTATGTATGGGAAGGCCGTTCTGCAGCCCCTCTGGAAACGTTGCCCAAACCACAGCCACTGGAACAAGCCCGTGTTTGCAAAACTCCTCTTGGCAATCTGACTCCTTTCCCTCGTGTTACAGGCCAAAATTTGAGTTTCTTTTCACAAAATGTGCTTGTTGTATTTATTCCTACAAACAGCTGAGACTAGACACGTTGAACTAAGCAGCTGTGGTCAAAGAGGATCTCATCCACCCATTCTGGACTTTCTTCACAACTAGTTTGCATTTTAGGTCTTTTTTTTTTTTTTTCTGCATGTGGCTTGGACTTGGCAAGCTGTTGGTAGAACTGAGTAGTCAGAAAGAAAATACATAATGAAGTAAAGCTATCTGTTATTTACTTGTGTTTTGGTAGGCTTAGAAAGCTCCACAGTTAAAATTCAGAGCCCCCTGTGCGAGGCAGTGTATATAAGGTTAAAAAAAAAAGTGCTGTTTTAGAAAGCTGGTGATTTACATCTTCAACGTAAGGCAACAGGTAAACAAAGTAGGGAATAGATGGGCACTGAGATAGGAGATAAGCGTGAAAGAAAGCCAAAGTGAAGGTTGAGCTACATTTATGGTCATTATAGTTGGCTTACTGTGGTGATAAATGTGGCATTTGATTTGTTATTTGTGTAAGAGTGGCCACCAGCCCGCCAGGGCTCACTGTACAAAGTATTGTACACACACCAGGCAGTGTACAGTAGCTGTTGTTCTTGTTTACAGTCAGTAATCCCACATGAAATATCCTTCATGACTCATTTATACAACTTTTCCTCATGACTGACTGTGTCCTTTTTCTGGCAAGGCACTTGGAGCGAGAGCCAATGACAGGCTCTGGTGCCACAGCACACCTTGCTTTTCAGTGCTTGGCTGGCAGAATGAACTTCTGACTGGTGAGATAAACTTACAGTAATCAAAACTTTGGGATTTGTTTGTGACTCAGCAGCAGGCTGACATCCCCAGCCCAAGAGTCACTGCCGCCTCTCATGCCAGTTCAATGGCTTTGGTGGTGCTGTCAGTCAGCTCTGTGTAGTCATCTAGATTGATTGTCCTGGTAAGACATGGGTTGGATGGGTGGTCTGTGAGATGAGTAAGAAATTGTCTCACAGGACAGAGAGAGTGGTGATCAATGGTCTGTACTTAGGCTGGCAGTCTGTCACATATGGGGTCTCCCAGGGATTGATACTGATCTGGCCAGGGCTCTGAGCAACCTGATCTAGTTAAAGATGTCCTGACTCATGACAGGGGAGCTGGACTAGAAGACCTTTAAAGGTCTCTTCCAACTCAATCCATTCTATGATTCCATGGGATTGAAAGCACCACGTTTGCTGATGACACTAAACTGGGTGGTGAGGTGGACAAGTCAGAAAGGAGAGTCTTACAGAGACACCTGGAAGAGGCTGGAAGAGTGGTCTAGCAAGAGCTGTGTGAAGTTAAACAAAGACAAGTGCAAGGTCCTGCACCTGGGACAGCATAACCCAAGAGCCCAATGCAGGCCAGGGTCTGTGTGGCTGGGAAGCAGTCTTGCTGAGAGGGACTTGGGTGTCCTGATGGACAAGCTGAACACCAGTCATCACTGGATCACTGTGGCAGTGTAGGCACATGAGATCCTGGGCTGCATCCACAGAGCCATTAGTGGAGATAGACACATGATCATCCCACTCAGCGCTTGTGAGGCCACACCTGGAATACTGTGCCCAGTTCTGGTCTCTGCAATTCAAGGAGGACACAGACAGACTGGAAAGGGTCCAAAGGAGGGCCACTAAGATGATCAAAGGGCTGGAGAACCTGCCCTGTGAGGAAAGACTGCAGGAGTTAGGTCTTTTCTCCCTGAAGAAGACTGGGGGGGACACCATCACAGTATTCCAGCACTTAAAGGACTGCTGCAAAGAGAGCAGAAGCTCTGTCTTCACAAGGAGCCACATGGAGAAGGCGAGGGGCAATGGGTACAAGTTGCACTGGGAGAAGTTTTGTCTTCAGATAATAAATGTATTTTTTATAGTGAGAACAATCACTCACTGGAACAGCCTCCCTAGGGCCATGGGAGAGTCCTCATTGCTGGAAGTTTTCAAGAAGTGTCTGGACCGGGTGCTTGGTAATCTTACCTAGGCCCCCTTTCCCATGAAAGGCTAGACCAGATGATCTTTCAAGGTCCCTTCCAGCCTGGGCTGATCTATGGTTCTGTGGACATTTTTGGAAGGAGCTTGTATCTTTTTTTTTTTTTCTTTCCCCAGATATTTTTGCATTTGGTTCAGAGTGTCCTGGGACAAAACTAAACTTTAGGTTGGTGTAGACGGACAGCAACCTCTGAAACCAGATGTGCTGCCATAGGGACAGGAGTATCTCTGAGCTCCAGAGAGCAACTTCCATTCCTCCCCTGGATAATTAGGGTACCTATGTGGCAAGTGAGAGAAGAGTTTGGACAGTCTGGTGGTTCACAGACAACTGAGTCTCCTAGACTGACTCTTCCTAGACAAGCACTTGAGATACCATCACTTGCTGTGAAAAATGGCCAAGATAGGATCTGTGGAGGGCAGAGACAGTCAGCATTTGTTGGGCACTCTCTAGGAACAACTTTAGCATTTAGTCCTATTTGTGATTAAGCCAAAGGACTATCAAATTTCCAGGTTATGTTCTAAATTAACTGAGAATTAGCCCTAAAGCTGCTGTGGCCAGTGCTGTTCTGTACCTGTACAGAAGCAGAGCTGAAGGCATCAAGAGAGCTGTGTTTATTAACTTCTCTCCAGCCAGCCTGCGTGCACAGTCTTCCTTTTGTCTTCTGCATTCCCAGATTCACTCCTGCTCCCTTCTCTCTTCAGTACCTTATCTCCCTCCTGTATTGCTGAGGCCATCTTACCATCCCCACACCATTCCTTCTGCCTCCTGCACCATCACACCCACCCCACCTGTGCTTCCTGATCCACCTTCTTTCTCCAGAACTCTCCATATTGCCTTTGCAGCTTCCTACTGCCTCCTCTCTCCATCAAGCCATGGTCCTCATCCTTGTTGGTGGCTTCAGAGCCTAATCTGCTGGGCATACTTGTCAGCTGTCTAGTAAACAGGACCTAATCTCCTCCTCTCCTCTCCTCTCCTCTCCTCTCCTCTCTTCCCCTCTCCCCTTCTTTTCTCTTAGCCTCTTTTTCTTCTCCCCCCTAGTGCTCTTCCTTCCTCGGTCCAG
>JANIJG010023066.1:0-17123 GCA_024611175.1 Megaceryle torquata
GGGGGGGCGGCGGGGCGGCCCGGGGGCGGGCCCGCCGCTGAGTCCCCGCCGAGGCCCCCCGGCCCGACCGCCTCCTTTGTTGGCAGGCGGGGAAAAATCCGGGGGGGGGGGGTTGAGAGGCTGTGTGGAAATCCCGA
This sequence comes from Megaceryle torquata, assembly GCA_024611175.1. NCBI lineage: Eukaryota > Metazoa > Chordata > Aves > Coraciiformes > Cerylidae > Megaceryle > Megaceryle torquata. Next base: position 138 of record JANIJG010023066.1, read on the forward strand.
GAGAAACGGGGGAAAAAAAGGGGGAGGGTGGAAGGCGGAGGGGAGCGCCGGGGAGCGGGAGGGAGGCGGGGGAGCTCCAGCTGTGTGTCCCCCCCCGGAAAGGACAACACGCGTGGGGTGCCCACGGGCGAGTTTGAAACGCCTGCCGAGGCCGTGGGTCTTCTGGAGTGGCCCCGCTCACCTGCAAGAGCCACCACGCTCTTCGTGGAAGAGGAATCTCCCCTCTGTGCCTTCATGTAACTTTTCTTGCCGTGGCCCGGAGCCCGGTCCCCGGTGGGTATTACTATAGGTCAGCCTGTAGGAATTCAGGTCCCAATTCTGGGAGCGGACCCATCATCCAAGTAAGAGGCAAAACCTGGCCGCCAGCCGGCCAAAACGAGCCTCAGCGTGCCTCAAAATCTCTTCCATAGTGAGTACTACACGATGGAGACATGACAGAGCCTGGGACTCAACATGGCGTGTGCAGACTTTGGGAATGAACCCAAAAAAAGAAAGACCTTTGAGATGAAAAATGTGTAATTATTATACGTTGATGTACATATTTGGATTGGATCAGTTTCTTTAGTATATTTATCACTAGGATTATTTTGCATTTCTTCAGAGCAGATGACCTGAGCAGAGTAACAGAAGCAACTTGAGTCATCCCAGGGATGGAAAGCTTCAGACTGATTTGAGGAGCTCAGTAACTCGAGGAGCTGAGCCTTCGACATCGATTGGGCTGTGGAGACAGAATCTTCCCCTCCAGAAGCCCTCAACCCCAGGAAGTCCCCGCAGGAAGGATAATGGGTGCTCAGTAGGTGGTGCTATTTCCACCAAATCTGTCCTAAAGAACCTGCTGCTGCCCCAACATGGTAAGAGGAATGAGTGCACAGGGAGAAATATGTTTTCTGTGGGGCAGGGCTGAAATCCTTGGTGCTGGTACATAGTAAAACACTGCTCAGGTCTTTGTATGCAGCTCCTCCTTTACTAGGAAAATAAAAGCAGTCTGGGTGAAACAACAAATTGATGAAATCCAGAGTATGGATGGCCTCTGTCAGTTCTAGTTTGAGTCTGTTGCTGAGCTCTAACATATGCAGTCAGAGCTATGCTCTGAACAAATTAAATGTTACAAAATACTACATGCTCCTCAAAAAATCACTTGTGGCATGACAAGTTGGACACCCATCTGTGTTGTCCATGTTCACAGTGTCAGCCCTGGTCATGGGCAGCCTCACTCCCCAGGTGCCTTTTCCTTCACAGGAGTGTTGCAAGATAGCTTTTTTTGTATGTGGAGCCCATTGATACTGTATGGAGAAAAACCTCATAAAAATTGAATTTTTTTTATTAAATGCAGTACCATGGTGTGCCTAGATGAATAAGAGAGCATATATATTGAATGGTTCCCTGTTCTGTGAGCAACTCTCCATCTGAAGCAGGGGAGGGGGAAATGTCATTTGACAAGGGACTTGCAAAGAGCAGAGGAATAACAAGAACTGCAAGGTCAGCTGGAATGCTGGATTTCCCCATCTTTTGCATTCTTGACCTTTCAGACCCCTCCATATCATTGCTGTATGTAAGCATTAACCTTTTGTATTCTAAAGACACTTTGTAGTCCTGATCAAGTTTTTATCTCCGTTGCCTTAGACATTGCACAGGCAGTTGTGCCTGCTCTGAAAGCTGCCACTTTACATCAGTGTTTCCTCGTCCTTCTCAGTTCAGACAGCTATTTTACTGTGATATGTGCTGTCTCCCCAGCAGATCCTGCACGTCCACACCCTTAAATGGAATGTAACACTTTGCTGAAGCTACCAAAATTTTGTTAGTATCTTGCCACAGCTTGTCAAAGGAGCGCAGACATTTTTCATGGTGATAGGTACTGTGTTCCAGTGTTACATTCTGTTTAAGTGTGTGGTTGTGTGGTACCACTGGCCACACCAGGTGCAGATTTAGCCAAGTCCCTCCCCACACATATTATCAGCGTGTGCTCCATGAAATAACTGTAATGCCATGCAACCCCTGAGCTACCAGGGCTGTATCTGGACTTGAACTCTATTGCTGGACATAAGCGAGGAAGAGGAAGATTTGAGAGAGGCAGAAAGTTGAAAGGACTTACCAAGAACACATCTGAGGACCAGTGATGACTGAGATCAACCTGTGTCTTAATTCATCACTCAGTGCCTCATACAAGACAGTGGTCAAATGATAGCTCTGAGTCAAACATCTCACAAGTAATTTGAGGGATAGTTGTGTCATCAGGTTGCTTGGCTTTGGTGCAAGAAATCGCTGCTAGGTACCCCAAACCACTGGCTGGGGAGAGAGTGAATCAGTCCAGCTCAGCTCCAGCCCGTAAGTGAGGAGCAGGGACATGTGAGGAGTGAGTATTGCCTCCCCTCTGTGAGCCAGTCAGGTTCCTGGCGTTCCCCTTCCTTCTTTAAAGCACATTCTACGTGCCTCAGGCCTCTTGACCACATGAAAATTACAGTGTGTGTTTCATGCAGTAAAGAAATTTGGCCACAATTTCATTTTACTCATGACGAGCCTTTCTCCTCCAGCACTGTGGGTACTGAAACTCCAAAAAGCACTTGAGAAAGCCACGGGGATCTTTCTAGATGAAACCACTATATAAATGTAAAGATGTTACCATTTTATTTTAAATGAAAAGCACTGTATTGGAATCCAAAAAATGAATAAACTGGCTGCACTTCAGAACAACTCTCAGAATGATACATTGGAAATACTTAACAAGATAAATCCTTTTTCATTAACATTATAGCCAAAAGTATATAATCAATCTATTCTAAACGTGTCATGGGACTTATGTAGTATGTAGTTTGGCATTTTGGTATCTTACGAATCAAGTATTGCATATTTTAATTGCCTGCTGGTGTTTGTATTTCTTTTCAGGCAAACTGCAGAATTAAAAGCAAAATCATCCTTTAATTACTTGAGCTGTCCTCTTTGTGGGATAGGGAATTGCATTTTACTTCATGCCTGCACCATACTTGGCCTTTGAGTGTTACAATAATATAACCTTTAATAATAATAATTTTATTGTGACAGAAACAAAGTGGAGTACCGAGTCAGCTGCTGTGGGATTCCCCTTGTTTCATTTAGCTGTCCGAAAGTAGACATCTCGTCTAAGCATGTCAGGGGGGCTGGGGGAGAGCTGGGTAAGCTCCAGAGGGGGATTTGTGCCTCCTACCTTAAGTGTCTGTATTAGAACTGTATTAATTGCTACTGGAAGGAGTATACAAGGCAGTGGCCTGACAAGCTTCAGCTAGATGCCTTCCTCAGAAATTCTTTAGCTGTGTGTAATTCCTTTAGCCAAGATGGCAAAATGCCTCCCCATTACCTGCTCCCACTTGTAAACAAGAGATGAGTGCTGCCTGTATACCAGTATTTTTATTCCACATAATGTGGAGAAGCACTGACTTGCATCACAGGAGAATGTTGTTTTCTGTATTTCAGTGGAGTCACTTTAAATATTTTTTTTCCTCATTTTTTTATTTAATCAAAGTAAATCAACAGGAATTCATGTTGCTATGAAGGTTTCTTCCATGCCATAATTCTGCAGAAGCATCAGTTAAGTATCTGAAGAAACATCTGCTACGCACATAGATGTATAAATATATGTAGGAGCTGAACAATATGACTTTTGAGTTTGCAGGGGTTTCTTTACACAAAGCCAGGGGCATAAAAGGGATTTCCTCCAAGTTTTCCTGTGCATTAATAATGAAGATCAGGATGCCACCTTTGTTTCCTCCCCTTCTGAGCATACAGTGAGAGGAAATGGTTCTGGATCGAATCACAAAGAGCAGTGGAAAAAAACAGACTACACTCCACGCTGGCACTCAGAAGTTTAATTATCCAGCATGCTGCATCTTTATGGAAGAAGGAGACAGATAAATCCCATATGTTAATAGTCGGCCCCCTGTGGTTGACCTTTGGCTCAAATATTCCATATTGTGATTAATGTTGCACAGTTGGATCCAAAACATGCTCATTCCCCAGGCTGCAGGAAAAAAGAAGGGGATTTAATTTACCTTCCAACAGCAGAATTTCATTTGATCATTCTTTTGGAGACTGATTTTAACGCTGCCTGTAGGTTGGCCTCTGAAGAGCTGTTCTGTGCTTCTTCAACTAGATCTCTCTAAGAGCCAGCTTTTAGTATTGCCTCCATTACTGGCTTGCTGGGCAACCTGGAGTATAAGTTATTTTGCCTCTGGTCTAGTAGAACAGCAAAAATAACTGTGACTCCCTTGATGATACAGTTTGAAATTTGCAAATAGAAGACAGTAACCAAGGTTCATCTTCAGACAAAATTAGATTCTGACCTCTAGAATCTGGAGGTTTCACATGATTATATCAGAAAATCATAGCTGTGCTTAGATCATGGTTTTCTGGCCACCTTCTCCCCCTGTCTTGCAGTTCTTACATGCCATAGATGGTATTTGCCTTCACATGTCACCACAGTAATCTTACATCATTCTTATACCATAAACTGTACCACTGGCCCTGGCAGAAGCAGGCATCGAGGTTTCTGAGCCTGTCAGTCTGATCCTGAAGCGCACAGGATCTGTGGGTATGATACACATTCTATATATTACAGATACACTGTGCAAAGCACTCCATTCACTTTTCCGGGGAAATCAGATCCTCCAACATATGGTAATAGGTGGGTTTAGAGTTGGAATGCAAAACATTTTAACAGACTCAAGCAACATGTCACTGGTATCTGCTATCGGGTTAAATCCTTGAGGTGCTGCAATTAATACTAGGATTCCTCACCATTTGACTTCTCTGTAGTCAGGTCTGACACAGAAAGCCTTGTCCAGAGCTAATTAAAGCCATTGCTACAATTGCCAGAGCCCTCAAGTGAGTTTAGACTGAGCCCTCATTTCTGCCATCCTCCTAGATGAGATGAAGCAGCAAAGCCCAATGAAGGCTTGGTAACTGCTTCTGGAATTTTGCTTGGTCTGGGCCCAGCTGTCTTCCCAGGGATGACACAGGAAAGTCTATAAAAATACAACTGTAATAGCTGGAAAAAAGTGAGGCAGGGCCTCTGAGGCAGTCCGTCCCTACCTCCAGCTAGGACACAGCTGAACTATTGCGCGGACTGGGCAATTTTTTCCATTTCCAAGCTGTCTTATTTACCGCAGATGACGGGCTGTTAGCAGACTGTACTCAGGGTGGCCTTACAGCAACTGGAGCAGACAATCTCATATCGTTTCCCACTAAAGCAAACAATCAAGTGCTCTTTCCCCCATGACAGACAGATACTCTCTGTGCTCTGGACCATAAAGTACATGCAGATTGCAAGTGGCAAGTAGCTTTTCTCTGTCTTTCATGTAATAAGATTACACTCCAAGGACTTTCCATGGGCCACATACACACTTGTAGAGGAACAGGCATATGGATCAAGACTCTACAGCATCTTCCATCACAGGATCTCAAAGTGCTGGTTAAACCTAACAACTGTAAGAAATAATAACCATACCATTTCCAGCATGTCTGTCACCAGAATATGTAATCATGTCTAATTTATTAGAGATGAAAAACTACAGAATTTCATTTTCTGACAATTGCCTAGTTGAAAATAGTGAAAGCCTTAGAGAACACCACAACTGAAAATAAAATGTGTGAAAAAACCCAAACCTGCATCATACCTGCTCACATTTGACATCTAAAAGCAGAACGTTTAACCTCAGGGTGTTGAGTTCCCTATATGTCTTTGTTTCCTATGCAGATATCCATGAACATGGGTCATGCTATGCAGAGCAGTGAGTCTTGTGCAAGCTCAAAATCTCAGACCTTCTGTGTAAGCTCTGAAAAATCAGTGGGCGCATGTACAGAATGCCCAAATAGTTTTGAGTGTCTCCAGGTCCCCTTGCATGAACAGATTAGCCCTGCTTATCATACTACAACAGTTGCCGAACACTTAGAAATCCTTAATATTAGGCAAGCTGCTCTGGATTTCTGTAAATTCCTAGAAAAACAGAAAAAGCCACATCTTGACAGGTGACTTAGAGAAGTGGTACAGTTGACAGAAATATCCAAGTCAACACACTGGGCTAGTAGCAATTCTGGAAACAAGAGTCGGAGTTCCTGGTTCTTATTATCCCCAGTAACAGGTGGGTTGCACACTGGAGTGTGTCTTCACCCCAGAACTGGTCCAGGTCTGTGGTCTGCATGTGACATCTCTGGCTGGCTTAGGCATGTCTTAGGCCATTGCACTGTGAAATTCTGCCTGCATGATCTCTGGCCCTGCATGCTACTAGGACTTCTGGGGTCATTCTTCCTGGGGAAGTTGTGCTAAAATAAGTTCAAAGTCTCTCTGATTCTTTCTCAGTGAGTCATTCATCACAGGAGTGCTTGTCTTGGTCTTCTAGACACATGGGAAAAACTGTGGGAAGAAACTCAACAGACAATGTAAATGAGTTAGCTTCCCAGGGGAAAGGAGAGCTGTAGACTGCACTTCCAACCAGGGCTTCAAAGCCGGGTAACAGTGTATTGTGTATGATCAAGAAAGAAAATATGGGGAACATTGTATCAGAGCCTTCAACGGTGAATACTAAAGGCACAGTGTGAGCACAATAGATCCATTTTACCTTAATCAGTTTATGATCTCAGCTGAGTCTCTAGTCACCAATTCTAAGACAAATAATAACAAAGAGTAATGACAGCAACATGAGCAATTAACAGAAAGAGCTTTTCAAATTTTTCCTGGTTTTCCGCTTGAAATAAATCATTATTCTGTCCCTAACTCTTCATCTTTATTGTCTACCCCCTGTGGTTTAGTAACCAGCTGGTATTTCCTATAAAGAAATCAGCAGGTTGATTGAGGCTGTAGCTACCCTGAAGTCCTCAGAGGCTTTCTTATTGACTGACCATATCTTACATAAGATTGCCAGTAAATTATAGCTCTCCTTAAGAGCATTTGCCTCAGGGCTGCTCTCCCCTCATTATAAAACCTGATCTAATCCTGCATGTCTCTTCAATTATTGGAGAGTACAATTCAAGAAGTGGCTTCCCCAGTGAATGTGAAATGAGATAACCTATAGCTAAGTAGGGTAAATGTGAATACTCAAGAGTCAAGCTAAGGATTTCCAGGCCAGTCGCCCGACTTCCATGTGACTTCTGATGGAGTAACCAACGGAATAGTATCACCACTCCTGTTAATGTTGCCTGTTATTTCACCACAAAAATTAGTTAAAATTTGGATATCCATACACCCATCAGTAGAACAACTTCTAAGTATTTCTGTCTGCCAGAACCAAGTGTGTGACAATTCAGGTGACAACCCTAGGGAAGGTACCAGGTAAGTTACTCAATTTAGACTCCCCAGTCTGCCACAGAAAGCCTTGGGAGATTCTTCATCTCCATGCCAAAATACGGGAAAGACATTTAATTTATGAGATCAATAAATGTCAGAAAGCAAATGGAAAAGGAATAAGCTTAACATTTTTGTGTGTTAGGGCAATAAATTATGTCCTGGACTGCATCATGGGTTCAACACATCATTGCTGATGGAGATGAGTTAGTCCAGTTTATAGCTCCATGAATGAAAATATCTCGTGTTGTAGAAGCATCCTACTGTACCAAATAAAGATGAATAAAGAAGCCTGTTAGTGCTCCTGTTGGGTCAAGTTCCAGTAACTGAGACAACTGCCATCACTTTTTGTGTCCTTCCACACACATCACAACAGCAATGCCCAGCTTTGCAGGTCCTGCTTGAGCTCTGGCCTTTCTTGAACCTCACCTTTTGTGAGCACCCTTTGACTGGAGACAGAGTTAAGTTGTGTGTTATCATTATACAACCTAAAAAGTATGTTTGAACACTAGCAGGTAGATGACTTTTATTTACAGCTTTGTATTTTCATCTGGATAAAGAGAAAGAAACAGGCTTTGTTTCATTCCAGGACAAATGTGCATCAAGCAACTAAGTGAAAAGATTCTGTGAATCCATCCCAGGGTTATATGGCTTAATGCTTGACTTAATGTTATGTTAATGACTTATTTTAATTGTGCATTAAACCCCCAGATTATGTTTATTCCACAGCATTTCTTTCTGTCTAAGGGAAGTTTATTACTCACCAAACATCAAATATAGAGTGAATTTTTCCTTGTCTGGTGGGAAACAAATAATCCGTCTCATTGCTGCTATCACCTAAGTGTGCTCTTCATTAGATCATTAATTTGTGTCAAGGAGGGCAAGCTAGATTGAGATGTCAGATGATAGAAGGAAGAACACTCATCTGAGGACATGGTGGGACTACACACAGATTGATCATCCTTCCTCAGCCTCGACTTACATTGCCAGCCCAAGGAAGCACTGCCTGTCCTGTGGACAGGCTTCGTAAGATCCTCTTGGAAACCTCTTTTCTAGCACTTCGTCCTGACTGGTCACAGCATAGAGACATAAAAATAGTGTAAGAGTGGCTGCAGTGTTCAGAATACAAATCTGTCTAGACCCATCTCCGACAGTGAGAATGCCCAGGGAATATTACAAGAAGTGGGGAAACATACATGATACCCTAATGACAGCATCCAGCCACCACCCCCAGCTTCCTGAGCTGGGCATAGATTTCTACTAATTTCATCAAATAGATGTAGTTTTCTATAAATAACTCTCCATAGATCTTTTTTTCTGTTGAACCTATCCAGCCTCGCTCAAATTCATGTAAGATTTTGTCAGAAATAGTCTCAATAGTCTTTTCATGGGAGAAGATACTGTGCTACCACGGGTTAGAAATTAATTTTGTAAATGTTAATCACTGTCACTTAGTACAATTTTTCTTATAGGAAACATGTTCCGATAATCAATGGAGGCAAACTTCTGTAGTCTTGTCTGCTGTTGGATTTCAGCAACACAGTCTAACCCAAGTCCCCTCAAAATCAGCAGGAAGGTCTTAATCAGCAGTTCAGTTCACAATTCCTGACTGTCAGATAAAAAATATGCCAAATTACAACCTAGTCAAAGTGAGGTTTAACCTCTCCTAAGTAGCCAGTATCCTTTAATGCAGTTCTGGCTTTCTAATAATGCTTTGGCTTTTAGCAGGTTTCATCAAAACATTGATTTGACTTCAAAAAAAGCAACAGAGTGTTTCTTAAGGGAAGATAAAAGGATAAATGGTGAGTGGGGCTTCCCCACTACAAACAATTATGGAAACAAATAGGTCCAATAAAAAGCTCTGCTCTCATTTACATGGCTACAGCACTCATCTAGCTAAATAGGGGCCCCTTTTATCAAAAGATTTAAATCTGGATGATCTCTTTGTAATTCCCTCAAATTTATTCCATTTATATTCTGGTTTTGATCAGCTATTTTCTACTGTGCTGTTAACTGAGGCAGAGGTACCCTGTTAAATACAGTATGCTTCAGTGAAGAGAACTCCCTTATTTATGTAGTTATAGAAAACTTCAATATTTCCCTGAACTAAACATGCCACCATGACCTATATAGTCCATATGTATTGCATTTGCATTCCTTTATAATGCAAGTCAGTTGCAGAGTTACATACAAATAGACCTCACGGGGCCCTGGCCCCCCAGCTGTATTAAATAAATTCCCTCAGCACAAAAGAGGAAGAAAAGGAAACAAAAAGCTTCCTGCTAGCTTTTCCTGGAAGCACAGGAGTGAAATAATTCACTTTACTGTCCTGTGGAAATAAAGGGTAGCTAGAAAACATCAGAAATGAACCTTTACAAAAATACAGTCCTAAGAAGTGAAACAGTAAACATCTTGCCTGTGGAGTGCAATGGGGTTTTCCCAGTGCATTTGCCCACTGTCATGGCCCTGCAGAAAGCACTTGAGCTTTACTCAGACTGAATGTCTTTGTACTGTGGAAATCCCACGGGGAAAGTGCACCATTGGATGGACATCGCTACAGGGTGGGGATTTGGCATTATACATATAAACTCATCTGCCCTCTTTTACTGACTTACAAATTGATGTCTTCCTTGGTACATGTACAGTACTGAACCTGACTCTAATGCAATAAAAGGAGCTCTTTAGACATAATTTCTGTTTTTCTTGCAAAGTATTTAAATGAAAACTTGAAAACAATTTTGTTTCAGGTTAAAATCAAACACTTTTTTCAGGATTTGTTCATGTATTAACCAAAAATCACATGCCTTCCAAAAACTTTTGAAAAATATTTCCATTTAATCTAAAAACCCATCTCTGGAAAAATCTCTTCTGGAGATACCAGTTCTTCTATAAAAACTGATTATAGACTTGTGGTGATCCTAGCCAGCCCCTGTGATGTGTCAGTGTGTTCTTCCTTGTGGGCTTCTAATGTGGCCTTCCTATGCATTAAGCCCTGGACAAATGGCATATCCATTGCCTTTAACACCAGGTCCTCCCCTGTGTGTATCTCATTGTCTGGATTTAATGGCAGTGGAGGGATATTTCATTCATCTCTTGTGATGAGTGGTGTTTTTCCACATGTTCCTTCCCAGAAAGAGACAGAATGGAAAATCAATGGGTTTTGATGTTGTTTGTGAATGTGTTACAGGATGGATTTTGGAGAGGGAAGCTCAGTAGTGTTTAGTCATGGCCCTTTGGTTTTGTCCACTGATGTCATTGTCCCTGTGTCACAGCTTCAAGAGTCGAGCCACATATTTTGTTAGTAATTAAGGGAGTGGAAAAAGGCTGGCTAAAGTTTGTGCCATGGCACATTTAATTTCACAGACTGTTGAGATCAAGGGATCAGAGAGACCAAGATGAAGCTTACTATGGGTCACTATCCCTCCTAGGACTTGCCATGTCTTGAATAAAAACATGATTTTAGCAGTTTGAGCACTGAATCAGAAGCCCTGTTTGCGTATGACAGCATATGATGGATGAATTTTGTTTTGCAAAATCCAAAGTGGGAATGACCAGGACATAATCAAAAGTCCTTGACTGGGAAGTGTTAGATAAATGGTTCTGGTTTCAATTCATCTCCTATGTTAATCTTATTATTCAATGACTTCTTAAAGCCACCCCGTGCTCATTGAAACTAAATACATAACCCAATTAAAACAATCCTGAGCTATTTAGATCTAGAGAAGCAGACAAAATTTCAGTGCTTCTGTCATTCTAGATCATTCAGGCCTCCAGAGCAAGAATATCTATATAACCAGTTTATCTTCCCTCATCTCAACCATCATTAATAAATTGCACATATGGGTTTGGAGGTTGTCATATTTCATATATGATGCAATAGTTCCAGACAGTTTCCTTAAGAAACCAGCACCTAAAGAAATTACTGGATACTGAAATCCCCCGGTACAGCTCAATGTCCGACTACAGGATGTGGGACTTGGGTCTGCAAATCTGCTTGGGTTCCTGGGATCATGGGAATGTGTTGAAGTGATGGCAAGAAAGGATGGAGGAAAAGGGCGGAGTTGGAAGTATTTGGTCCATCAGAACAATGTCTTTCCTAGCAGAGCTGGAGTCTTACCAAAGGCCTGGTGGGTCTCTTCTAATGCAGGAAATAATCTGCTTACTAGAGAGTTCACCATGGAAGGAAACAAGGAGAAAGGGGTAGTTAGACTGAAACAATGAAATGCTTTTCTCATCAACTGTGCTTAAATCCAGCTGCAAGTTGATCTGCCTGCTAGGAACAGGCAAGGGAGGTCTTTCCAGGGGATTCTCACAAGATTGTGATTAAAACCAAGGAATGCTCAAGAAATTAAACTGAGAACCTAACTAAAACAAGGACAAGAAACTAATGGCAGACATAGAATTCAGCAAATAACTCCAAGCATATAATTTCTTCCATGGTTTTTGTACCATTTAAGTTTACAAACTGTTCATGAACAGATTGTAAAATTAAAATAAGCAAACAAATGAGAAAACATTTATTCATTATTGGAATAATTGATATACAGTATGTTACAAGTTAGAAATAATTCTTGATCTCCAAACTGTATCAGCCAGGATTGTGTGGCTGTGGTAATTGGCACAGTAAACTTTGTCCCATGGTCAGATGGCTCTACAGGACTTAAAACTGGCACAATTCATCTCAGCAGTGAATGGAAAGCTTTGATGTATCAAAGACAGCGGAGGACCTACTGGAGCTGGATAAGGTCCAGAGAAAGACAACTGAAGTCAAGGGGATGGAGCAGCTGCCTTACAAGGAGAGATGGGAAAGGCTGGTATTCTTTAGTTTGCAGAAAAGGCATCTGAGAAGCAATATGACCAGGACCTACCAGCTCACAAAGGTGTGAGTAAAGTCAAATGACAAAGTTATCCAGTCATTCCTCAATACTGTAACTAGTACAGCACCCCAAGGTCACCAACTGCTTTTTGGGGGGATTCACTGAGCTGATGCACTGCTCCAAAAGTGCTCTGGCCAGGAACATGACAGCACCAAGGAAGGCAGTCAGGCCTTCCAGATAAAATGATGGTCATGGCTAGAAGAGAAAGGCTTGCAACTGGATCACTTATCTGAGTATTCCGGCATTTCTTATGTCCTTAATCCATTTGATGCAGGGGACCCTTCACACAGGATAACTAACCTGTAAACTAAACAAGTCCCAGTTATATAAATTTCCACAGGGGTGGAAGAATATGCAAGTGACACCATCATAGATTTTCCCACCTTGATTTTCATTTGAACAGTTCAGGTCAGATCCCACATCCCTGCTCATGTGCTTGGACTAGTATATGTAATCCTGACTAGTTGTGAAGGAGCTGGGCTTCCCAACACCAGATATCTTATTAATTAAAAATGGTAGAAAGAGTAGAATTCTACTATTTTCATTAGCAAAATGAAAGAAACTCAAAAAGACAGTAAATCTGATTTGATTGCTGTATGCACAAAGGCTCAGCTGTAGTACCTTCTTGTTCCTGTCTCTTTGGTCAGCAGCAGATAGCAAGAGCAAGGTGTCCATTAATCAGTGTGCAGTCCTCCTCCTCCTGATTAATCTTCTCAGTTTGTTTTTCCCACTTTCCTGACATGGCTTTAAATCCTTTACAGTACTGATGAAGGTACTTCTCTTTCTCACCCACACTTTCTTCTTACACTCCCTGTTCCCTTTCACACTCTGAATATGCATTTGAACCAGGCAGACACAGGTCCCTGCTCTATGACAGGGCCTTGACTTTTTTTCTTCTTTTTTCATTTTTCCTTCTTTTACACCTGCAGATGACTGTGGGCGTGATTTTCTGACATCAGCTACACAGGAGTATAATTTGTGCCTCTCAGAGGGTATAGCAAAACTGCAGGCACAGCTTCATTTCTGCCCAGTCCTGGAAAACAAAGTGCACCTGTAATTATGGGTGCAAATTAAAAGGTTAATGTCAAGATTGGGAACTTTCCAGTGACATGGCTTTTTTGTTTGTTTGTTTGTTTCTGGGAAACAAAGAAAACAAAAGTGATCTACCTGAGCTGAGGGGTTTTTGTGGAAATGTTCACACATTGTTTCAACAATGAAGTAATTTTGGGAACAACCACACAAAAATGATGATCATCTTTTCCCACCTCAGAATAGCAAGAACTCAGAATGTAAAGCATTTGCTTAAGATGTAGGTGCCAGTGTCAAATCTCACTTTGCTTAACTCAGAACAAGTAATTGGTTCTGCGTTCTCATATCTCCAGTGCATACCCTGCCTGCAAGGCTACCATTGGTTCCCTCCCAGTGTCTTTGATTGAAGTTGTCTAATCTAAAATACTGAGTCAGCTCTAGGAAGTCTGGTTGACTGCCTCAGCACTCACAGGAGTTATTAAGTTAAAACTAAGGGTCACAGCTGGGACTTCATTTAGACATGGCAAAGCCCCAGATGAACACCCAAACATTTCTGATGAGATGTAAATGACTGAGTTGAGGTTCCAGGTGATTGCCTATCTCCAAGTGTTGGCTTAAGGCTTTGGAGGCATTCATGCTGAACAAAGAAGCTTCCACTAGTCTTCACACCTTGTGCAGTTACCTAAAAACTTCTTTTACAACCCATTTCCCTCTTCTTAGAAGACTGTAATCACATGAGAAGAAACCAGCTGCTGTAGCCTACAACAAATAGCCCTGGCCAGCTGTATTTGAAGGAGACTTGGTAGAGAAGCCGTATGAAGAGGTGTCTGCTGGGATCCTGCTTCCCTTTCCACGCTGCAGCACAGCTGAGGTGTGCAGATGAGGCCAAGGCAGGGAACAAGACACAGCTCTCACAGTTTTCCTGATGCAGATACTTCATCGTGGATGTTCTCTCAGATTCAAGAGTGCTGCTCCACAGCCAGGACTGGGTAACAGAGCAATATCCCCACTGAAGCTGCAGAGTAGTCCTGACCTATTTGTAAATATGATGGTGAAAATCTTTGGTGAAAATAATGAGGAATTCAGAGGGCTTTTTTTTTTTTTTTTTTTTTTTCCTGGTAAGAGCATCTTACTTCTAAAGAACTAATCTGAACAGGATGAATTTTAGCCACTGCTGAGTCCTCTGAGCTTCATTGCTCAGTGACTCAGTGACAGATGACATTTCTCCTCTAGCCTTGTCTAAAAAGGAATGGCAGTAAATTGAAGTTCTGTCTCATCCTGCTTCATTAGAACATAATGAGGCAAAATTACAGGGTTTGCTGGCACCACTTAGCAATTCAACACCGTGATCGTCCTCAAAGCCAGCAAAGCAAGAATGCTTCCAGCCCCTCCTGCAGCGCCTGGCACTGGCTTGGGGTTAGTCCAGAAGATCCACTAAAGCTTTTCTAAGGTGTCTGCAATCATGACAGCACCTGGCCTACTAACCAAATGAGGAATAGCCCCGAAGGGACTAAGGGCAAACAGTGAAGATGTAACAGCTGAAAGACACTGGAGTGGAGCTGCTCCAGCACTGCCATTCCTAAGGGCTGCAAGGGGCGTTAATGGACCCCATGTGCTACAGGAATGCAAAGCTCTGCGTGGGCTGGGAGATTTATGCTCTTGACACTGGGGAACTTCCTGACTAAGAGCTAATTGCTTTGGACTGTGAGTGTCTCTGCTCCAAATTACTGTAGCTTTACTGAACAGCAAACCTAAGGGACCAGCAAAGCCATAGACGGACAGTCATCCAGTGTAAGATGCCACTGGTTTAACTTCCCATTTCTGAGGATGTGGAGCATGCAGTATTTTTGTTTAATGAAGTTCATATTTAGTTGTCATTTAAGTGTCATAAAAAGATTAGACTGGTCTCATTATGATTCTTTTCTAGTTTATGTCTTCAACAAGGGCCAACAGTGGAGGTATGTGAAGAAAATAGAAGCAAAGCAAAGCTATAGTGCTTTCCTAATCCTCAACAAGCTATGGCACGTGCCGAGCCACAGATGGTGCCTTTGTATTGTAGTAGTCTTTGGTCATTTCAGTGATTTTTATAAATTTGCCCATTAATGACCTTGTGTAAACTGCTGGCAGCCCAAACATCCCACAACAAAATCAAATGTTGTGTGAAGAACTATTTCCTTTCATTTGTACTTGAGACTAAACTGAGATCCAACTGACACATTTCTTGTTCATTTCTGACTGCTGGTCATCAAACCTGAAGTTGAGCTCCCCATGGGGAAAGAATCAATGTAGTTTGAATGATCTGTTTAAGGTGAGAGCACCTGAAGACACAGACATTCAGTAATAAGCTCAGTGGTCTAAGAACTTTACTTTTATCTGTGTAACATGCTGAGTCACTCAGCAAAGGTTTGGATCCTAAAACAGTGAGGGGAAACATGAAAGCAGGTAGAAGGAAGTACTGAAAAAGGAGAGGAAAACATCTCTGTAAGAGGGAAAATGAGAGGCTCTGAAAAGATCTGGAGAAGGCAACAGGCACAGAACCACAGTAATAGATGGAGATGTCAAGGGGATGAAGGGAAAAAAACCAACATAGCATTCAGTGATTCAGGCTGGTCTGTGTTAGGTTGCAATAGTTTTATTTGAAAGTGTGCACAGAATTAAGAAAATTGAAGACTGTAAGAATGACAAAAAGTGAGGAAAATAAGGTCCACTTTGAAGGGACCCACCCTCTCACCACCACATGGTTAACAGAACCTTTATTCCCCAGCCCCTTATTAACGCAGAATTGTCAGGCTCCCCTGTGAACCTTGAATACTTCTTATTCGTTCCTGTGGTTGCCAAACAAGAGAGAAATTTAGTCTGTTAACTTATTTAGGAAGGCCTTCTCTTTCCTCTACTGCTCCCATTGCAGTGTATTGCTGGCATTGTTTAAAGTATTATTGGCAAATAATATTGCTTTGTGCATTATAAATAGAAGTCAGGCAGCAAATGAAATTACATGTGGACTGAAAGGCATGAATTCCTGAGCAGAACAGTCTCCTGTGTCTGACAGGAAATAGAAAAACTTTGTTAAGTTTGCCCATGACCATCCTAATTTGATATTGGTTTTTTATGGGTTTTTTAAAATGTGATATTACATGTCTACAAAATGTAACAGCTTCTTGAAACCAAAACCGGAACCACTAATGTAAGATCTCTGCAGGGTATCTCAAAATATTTAAAGCTGAATTAATTTGAAATCTGCTTTTCCAGTGTTCCTGTGCAACAGATAGCAGTAAACAGCAGGTTAAAACTCTACAACATTAGGGCTATGCAGGTAAAAATTACATCTGACATCCATGAAGGATAGATTAGACACTGATCCCTGCTTTGTTATAAATGCCTTTCATCCATTAGAAAGATTATAGTGACAGGCTATTGTTTCATGGCTATAGCCTGTTAGGGAGGTTTGGGATTCACCTGTCTAGAAGAGGCAAAGGAATCTTTGGCAACAGGCTGGCCAACCCAGTGAGGTGATCTGTAACCTGAGGGGCTTGGGGTTGGGGTCCAAAGTGGCAACGTTCACACCATTGCAAACAGCTGGGTAATATGCCAGAGCAGTGACAAATGTTCTTTAGCTGCCTCCCAAGATGAGAACCAGAAGACCAATCACCTCACAATTGGTGTATACTAACGTGCTTTGTGAGAGCTGTGTCTCGTTCCCTGCCTTGGCCTCATCTGCACACCTCAGCTGTGCTGCAGCGTGGAAAGGGAAGCAGGATCCCAGCAGACACC